>JADLZL010005076.1:0-34225 GCA_015844335.1 Chrysopogon serrulatus | reverse complement strand
GATGGCAGGCTTTTAGCATGGTGGGACCCACACAGTCAACCATACTTTTGCCTTGTGATAGCAATTTCGCCTGAATCTTGCCTCATGCCTGCTGATATAGGCACACGGATATACCCTTTCGAAGTCAAATATGGTTTTGAGTCATTTGAAATCCACCTCACATCATTCACGGCCATTCAGCCGCTCCACCGCCAGGGGCGCCTTCGGAGCAGGCGCGAGGGTCGTCCCGCAGCCCGTGCGGCGGCGCTGCTCGTCCTAGACACCGGAGCCCAGGGTGGCCGGGAAGCGCTCGCCCGCATGGTGACGTTGCTCCACAGCGGAGCTTCGGCGTTGGCTGGAGTAGGACGGGCGCGGTCGGAGAGGCACCGCCAGGGAAGAAGAGGACAAGCAGGCGGCCGGAGATGTTCCTCGTGAGGGACCCTCAATCTGCTAATCTCTCCTTTCTTGTTGTGTATGTACACATCTTTCCTCTCGGCATTAATCGTTCAATCTAACTTTCATTTATTTTTTTCCTTCTCAGGTCTAGTAAGTGTTGTTCTATCTACTACTCAGGTAGATTTCTTCTTATTTTATAATACCATTTTCTCTGTATTATTTGTAGTTTACCATGTATCCTGTATTTCACATTATGAGGACCTTTGTCTCTTTTATTTCATATTACGTTACGAGAACCCATGTTTTTCCCTTTCTGTATTTTGATTTCCTCTTTTCACCATTTGTCGCATCTTGTAGCTGCTCTTGTTTCCTTCAATTTTGTTTTTTACTTTCTTTTTATATGATTGTCATGGTACTTAGTAATTAGTTTGAATGCTGGTCCTCTGCTTTTAACATCAGCATTGTTTATGTTCTGTCCGTCTTATGAAAGGACAATGCATTTGAACCTCTAGTTTGGTCTTGTCTCATTTCTAACAAATTTTAATGAAATCAGTTTTATAAATGTGTTATTAACTGTTCCACAGTGGCAACTACATTTATATTCTATTAATGCTAAGATTTGGGTTATTGTTTTCATTTAATTCGTGGTGTTTTCTTTTAGCAATTGGTTGTCTTATTTGCTTATCTTATTTTTTGTCAAATTTTGGAGGTCTTCATCCAGGTTGCATTCGGACTTGACTACTGTATTTGATATTTTATTTGGGACATGTATCTTTCTGATTAAAATGTAATGAAAACATTTTTATTAGTATTATTGTACCCTTTTTTTGCCTACCACACTGGCAATTAGATCTCTGTTCTAACCTTGACTTGCCAGTATATTCTCTTGTCCCCTTAATTTGTCATGCTCACATTTACTTTAGTTAAATTCATGTATTTCTTAAATATGCTAACCGCTGCGGCTTTTCTATTTTCATGTCTGATCCACTGCCTTGATTTCTTACAAGATATCAGGTTTTGTTGTACTCCCTCCATCCCAAATTATAAGATGTTTGACTTTTTTGACACTAAGTTTGACCACTCGTCGTATTTAAAATTTTTTGCAATATATCACTTCTTTTATCGTGGCTTGCTTTATTATTAATAGTTCTTCAAGAATAACGTAAATTTGGCAATATTTGCACAAATTTTTTTGAGTACCTAAGGTAGCACTGATTACATTCACTGACCCCTGAAGCTGAATGCTTTTGCCTTTGCTCTGACATTATTGCAGTTGCATATGCTACCAGTCCACTCTGTTGCATTCAGGTGTTTTCTTTTGTATTCATGCATACTGTAATGATAACAATATGAAAATCAGGTTGCATGTTTTAATCTTTTTTTTTTTGCAACTTAACCTTTTCAAAAATTCGTACTTCAAAACTGTTAATTTCCAGTACTTTCAAGTTACACTTTTAAATTTTTAATCTGTTTCTGCTGCATTTTTGTATATGAATTTCCAACTTATGAGTATTTCTTTGTTTAAATATTACTATGTACAACTGTGTGTTTATGTGTAGCAGTGTTTTTAGTACCCCCTTCAATGTTAATGCATTTCATTGTATTGTTTTTGTCCTACTATTTTTTTTTTTATAGATTTTCCCAGCTTCATTAAGCCTACAGTCGGACCTGGCTCCTCTACAGTCAACTCGGATCTACTGCATGTACTTGTATTTAGATCCCAGGCAATGTACTTCCTGTCCTTTGATAGCGTAATGTGTTGAATCTTTCATTTTAACCATGTCGCTTTATAATGATAATATTTTGAAATCTTTTTATTCACATTACGATAACCCTTGTGTGTACCACTCTTTCACGTAGATATTTCATTGTCCTCTTCACTTAAATTATTATTGTCATATAATTTTTTTTATATAAATGTCTAGATCTAATGGACTCCGGCTTATTTGTAGTAATCTCTAATGCACTGCCTTTACTTCTAATAACATTTCAATCAATGCACCACCTCTCTTAGGAATGCACAGTCCATTTGAACTTGAAGTTTAACCATGCCCATTTGTAATTAAAATATTATTAAGTCTATTATGGTTTTATTAGTACATCCCCATTTGTAGTATTACATTTTAGGACTTCGTTTGGTGTCGGTAGTACAATTTGTTCAGGTTTTTGCTTTCACTTCTAATTTTTTAATTTGTTAATTTGTTGTGATCCATTTTCCATACATACGTGTTTCCTTTGCCTTCAAAATAATGTTGGCTTGTCAGAACTATCCTTTTTGGTTATTTAGGGTATTTGTTATTGAATTACTTACTAACAAGTATTTTTCTTAGTTTCTGAAACGAAGCTGTGAATCAACTTGTTACCTTTTCTTGTAGAAGATGATGGAAGGAATTGGAGGTCCTACACCAGAAGTTATTATGAAAAAGAGCACGCCTGTTCGTGCCTAGGGTAGGGGGCATCCGTTTTGAATTACTAGAAGGTTACTTATTACTACTATCCTTGTATGACTTCATGTGGCTCAGATAGGGCAGAGTCTAGGAGTAGCTGGAAGGGCTCATAGGCCTGTAATGTTCATTGGTTCTCTGAATTTTTCTATTTCTCCTTTTTGCTGGTTTGTATTAATGACCCTATTTTCTGCTAGAAGGATATCACAGAGAAACAAAAGAATCTTAAGTCTAAAGGCCTTGTTATAAAGGAAATCATGAACTTACAGGTCACAAAAGACAGGCGAGAAGTGAAGACTTCCGGAACACATGCTTCTAGGATTACTATTAGTGCACACGTGGGTCCTCCTTGTCATGTCCATTTGCAAGTATACAGATGGTGGGGCAATCCAACTGATGGAATGAAGTTCAGCAATGGCAAATTAGTCCTACAAAGTAGTATATATCAAAGAGTGAAGAACAG
Organism: Chrysopogon serrulatus; assembly: GCA_015844335.1. Classification (NCBI taxonomy): domain Eukaryota; kingdom Viridiplantae; phylum Streptophyta; class Magnoliopsida; order Poales; family Poaceae; genus Chrysopogon; species Chrysopogon serrulatus. Next base: position 30,943 of record JADLZL010005076.1, on the reverse strand, counting down.
AGTGGACTGCAGCTCACTTTTTAAAACTCAAATCCTTCTATCATTATGATCGAGCAGCAGCTGCATGCTCCTGCGTACTGCACCAGAGCACCACTTTGGCCCGGCCCGAGGTGAAGAACAGAGGCTGGCGAGCTGAGACTGCGTCGGACCGGTGCTAGAGTCTCAAGTTTGCAGACCCTGCGAGTCACGCGACCAAGGTATAGATACTGGAGATGAGGTTGCCATGCTGGCGGTACGGGTCTGCTGGCGCAAAGACATGGAGATCAGCAGATTGCCGTTGACATACTAATTATGTAAATCACGTACATGGACAGAGAGCTTGCTGCGTGGTACGCAGGCTCCATGCATGGTTAGCGTACGTGATCAAAAGCAAGAAGATCAGCAGCCGTAGAATCGAGCAAAAGATAAACGAGAGAGCTATCATCGTGCGGGGTTTCTCACCAAAGCACGCGATGACGGCGAACTCAGAATGGATCGAGGCGATGCTGAAATCCGAAACAGATCGGACACCCGGCCGGCTTTGAATTTCTTGGGAAGATTTCTTAGATAGGCTGATGGAAGATGAACTCAAACGAGTGATTTGGCGTTGAAAGGAGAACGTTTTCGAAAGCTCCAAAGAAAAAAGATTAAGATGGAAAACAAGAAATTAGATTAGAGAAAAAGATAAAGACATACTGGAGAAAAGATAAACGACTTACTACACATGTTTTAAAAGCTTTACACACTTACAACACAAAGTCAAATAACAAGCAAACATTACATCATGCAACTCCAGTCAAATTAGTTTAGAAAAGTTTAAAATTCATATTTTTCTACATCTAAACTTTTGCTAACTTAAATTAATCTTAGAAAATTTTATCCAAATATTAAAATCACTTATTTTATTTTATGTTTTCTAAGCACAACCCAAAAATCGAATATTTTGGGATGTAACATGTCATCATACTTTTATTAGGTTGGACGTAGTGAGTTGGAAGTGCCCAGTGGGTGTATGTGGAAATAGCTGGTGGTGTGTGACAGATCATATGCGCGTAACATGTTATAGCTTGTTGATTGAAAACATCCTCAAATTCATGGACTGTCAAAACAAACGGCCTCTAATTAAGTTATAGCTTGTGTGACATGTCATCATACTTAAAAATTAGTCTGTCATCCAGATTTTAAGTTGACCCAACACAGTCACTTGTTACGGCCTCTAATAGCTAACACAAAGTCACTGAACACACAAATACAAGAAAAATGCTGCTCATGATCTTTTAAATACCGTTACATGTACAATGGTTAATCTGGTGATGGTGTCCATTTGTTTTCCAGGTATCCTGTCGCATGTTCCATGCCATAGTATGTGACATCCTAAAGGGGCAGTTGGACGCCAAGCACATTAGCGTTTGTAATATCCTCTGCCTGTATTGTAGATTGTATAAATTTATAATATAGATGCATAGGACAGACTGGATCGATAAAGGCGCCTTTACAGGCCAAAAATCCGGGATCACGATAGTGGTTCTTGCATTTCATTAGGAATGCCCTACGTCATCTTGGTTTGAAAAGTTGTGATTGTACTTATACACTAGTACAAAAATTATTTTTGCTGGCATCTTATTTTTTTTTTTTCACAGGCGGTTCACAATATCATGACGCCAATAGAAAAAAAATACTGTGGGCCCCAACAAGAGAACCGCCTGTAAGCGGTATTTACACAGGCGGTTTACAATGACAACCGCTTTGTGTAAATACCATTTACACAGGCGGGTTGTCGTCTTACACCGCTTTGTGTAAATAAACCTTTTTACACAAAGGCTGTTTGTATAGAGAGCCGCTGTGATAATTGTTTTACACAGGCGGCCCTCGTTAAAAACCGCCTGTGTTAATGTTGCTATAAATACCCTTCGTCCCACCTCCCGGACAAAACGATTACTCCGTGAGCTGTGCACGTGGCGGACCGAACAAAACAGTTTTCAAGGGGGAGGTTTTGATCTTCATTTCTTTGGTGAGAAACTTCCAAAAGGTTAGTTAGTGCCCTTGATGCTATTTTTTTTAGTGATTCTTTGGTTCAATTCTTGTATTGGAGGTGCTCTAGATCTAGGGTTCATCATGCATTCTTGCTTAGGGTTAGGGTTCATAGGGCAAGAGAGAGAGTTTTAGCTAAATTTTTATGTAAATTCATAGTAAATTATATAAAATTCAGAAAATAGAAAATAAATACTTTTTAGAATCCTTTAAGTAGTAGATCTATGCATTAGAGTAATGATGAGCACATTTTGAAGTTTATATTTTTTTATTGAGTTTTAGTTTATCTTTTTCAGATGAATAACACTTTATAAATTCATATACTAAATTGTTGAAAAATCATAAAATAGGAAATGAATACTTTTTAAAATCTTTGTGAGTAAATTTAAATTCATATAATTATGAAAATGAGTTTAAACAATTTAGAATCATAACACTTTATAAATTCATATACTAAATTTAAATTCCATAAATTGTAAACTCTATAAGGGGTAGGTTTTCATCTCCGTTTAATTGTTTCTTATAATTATGAAAATGAGTTTAAACAATTATTTAAATTCCATAAATTGTAAACTCTGTAAGGGGTAGGTTTTCATCTCCATTTAATTGTTTCTTATAATTATGAAAATGAGTTTAAACAATTATTTAAATTCCATAAATTGTAAACTCTGTAAGGGGTAGGTTTTCATCTCCGTTTAATTGAAGGAGGTTAGTATCTTAGTTATGACTGTTTTTCGGGGGTTATATTAGTTTTGTTTTTAGATTGACCTACAATGTTCTTAACAAATTACAGCTAAATATGGAGAGGTCATTATGGATGTACAACTTATCAAGATTAGACCCATCATATGTAGTGGAGGTCTAAAAATTTATTGATGCCGCGAAGATACATGCTCGAGAACAAAGGCGAAGCACATATGTTATCCATGTGCGGACTGCAAAAATATTGTGGTATTTAACAATGTAGAAGCAATCACTTCCCATCCGGTTTTGCGAGAGGATTTTTGGAGGACTACTTGATTTGGACAAAACATGGTGAGGGTAGTTCTGCACCTTATATGTAGACAACCGACAACACTTTGCAACTAACATCAATGTGGAGGGTCCAATGCCACATCTCAATGAATGTCATGCTATGCCGGATGTCATTGAAACCCATCATGCTATGCCGGATGTCAATCAAACTCATAATGCTATGTCCGATGTCAATGAAACTCGGCATGCTAACACGGATGCCGTTGAAGATACAGATTTCTTAGAGGCAATAATGAACCGTTGTGCGAGATCCATCAATATTCTTCATAAAGGGAATGGAAGCCTTGAAGAAGGCAGCGAGAGGAGCCTTTGTACGATGAGTCGAAAGGTTGTACCAAACAATGGTCGACATTACGGGATGTTCTTCAGTTCTTGACGATAAAGGCTAGACATGGTTGGTCCGATGCTAGCTTCAAAGGATTTCTTGCATGTACTTGGAGACCTTCTTCCTAAGGAGAACAAAGTGCCTGCTAACACGTACTATGTAAAGAAGCTAGTCAGTCCACTTACGATAGGTGTTGAGAAGATCCACGCATGTAGAAATCATTGTATTCTATATCGGGGTGATCGAAGTATAAAGACTTAGACAAATTTGTTCAAACTATGGTGCCAAGTAGGTACAAGACAAACAACGATTATCGGGAGGAAGAGAATCCAGCCTCTGTTCTTCGGGGAGGAAGCGAAAAGAAGACCCAAACGAAGACTCAACAAGACAAACGTTCAAAGCCCACTAGCAATGTAGAAGTGGACTATTATGCGTTGAGAAGAATTCCTGTTTTGGTGATATGGTATCTCCCCGTGGTTGATCGTTTGAGGTGTTTGTTTGCAAACCCCGAAGACACGGAACTTATGACTGGCATGCTTCGATGAAAGGAAAGATGATAGAAAGTTACGACATCCAGCCGATGCAAAGCAATGGAAAGAATTCGATAAGAAATATTCAGACTTTGCCGAGGATCCATGAAATGTAAGGTTTGCACTGAAAGTACTGATGGAATGAATCCATTTGCCGAGAGGAGCAAAGACACACAAAGACATGGCCGATGATCCCGACAATATACAACCTTCCTTCATGGTTGTGTCAAAACAGAAAAATATCTTTTGCTAACCATTCTTATTTCTAGACCTATACAACCCGGAGTTGATATGGATGTATTTTTAGAGCCCTTAATGCAAGACATGCAAACACTATGGGAAGTGGGTGTGGGCGTGATCGATGCGTTCATGAAAGAGACATTCACACTAAGAGCAATTATTATTGTCACAATTAATGATTACCCCGCATGCTCTCTTCTCATTATCGAGGCCGCCAGTCAAGGGAAAGGTTGGTTGTGTAGAGTGCATAGATGGAACATGGCACGTGTCTCTTCCTGCATCTAACAAGATAGTGTACATGAGGGATAGAAGGTGGCTACCGGGCAGGCCATAAGTACCGCTTACAAAAAGATGAATAAGTACTTTGACAATATGGATGAATCAAAATCTACTGCTCCATCGGGTTATAGTAAAGGGCATAGAGTGTATAAAATAGTTGAGAATGTAAAGTTTGTTTTTGAAAAGAAGACCAAAGATGGGAAACCAAGAAAAGTTGTGAAGGCAAATGAAGGGGACACATTCAAGAAGAAGTCCATTTTCTTCAAGTACTTATCGTCTTGGAAAGATCTGGGCGTCGACATGCAATCGATGGTATGCATGTTCGGAAGAATGTGTTTGACAACAGAATTGGAACCTTGCTAGACATAAAGAGCAAGATAAAGGAAGGTCTCAATTCACGTTTAGACATGTAACATTTAAAGATCGAGAAAAGAACTTCACCCCTGTACTCCTAGAGAATGGGAAGTACCAGCTACCGGCAGAAGCTATAACCTGAACAGAGAGGAGAAACATGCAATGTGTGTGTGGTTGAAGAATTTAAAAGTTCCATCTAGTTTTACGCTCTAACATAAGGAGTCTTGTGTCGATGAAAGACCTTACACTCACCAACTACAACTCACATGATTGTCATGTCATGCCGACTACTTTTCTTCCTATCGCCATCGGGGCTATAAATCCAAAGATTCTTAAAGATGGCAACCACACGGTTGTGCTACTTCTTCAATAAGATATCCGAGAAGATAATTGTGCGTGATGAGTTAGAGTCCCTACAGAAATTTGCTGCAAACATTGAGCCGTTTGGAGATGTGCTTTCCCCATCGTTCTTTGATATCATGGTACACCTTATTGTTTATTTGATGCCTCAAATAGAGGCACTTTGGGTCCCATATATTTCCATAAAATGTGGACATATGAGCGTTTCATGTCAATATTGAATGGCTACATATCAAATTGAGCTCATCCGGAGGGTTCCATAATAGAGGCATATACTACGAAGAGGCCATTGAGTCTCGGAGGACCATTATGTAATAATCTTCTAAAAGACTAGGTATCAATTAGTTTGCCTCCTTTGCGATATGAGGGAAGGCTTGATGGACACGGGAGGATGGGGCCGGAAATCATTCATCCCGCTAGATTACAATATAGTCCTAGAGGCACATTACAAAGATACTACAACAACTCATAATAATGGACCCATTCATCGAGCAGCACATGAAAGAGCTTCGTGAGGAGAATCCGGAATGCACAAATGATTGGGTACATAAGGAACACAAGCGTCGGTTCACCGCATGGCTAAAGAATTTGGGCATGACAGAGGAATCGAAAACCATCAAGATTTTAGCATCTCGTACCATCAAGCCAGGTCACATCATGGTAGAGCTATGACATTAGTGGCTTCTCATTTTCCACCAGCTATAGGGACACCAAGAGCATGGCACGTAATAGTGGCGTTCGATGTGAGGTCAGATGATGCAACCGTGAAACAACTACATACTTTGGGTTCATTGATTACATATGGGAGGTTGAATATGGTCCACGCCTACAGATTCCAGTGTTTCGATGTCGATGGGTTCAAGATAAATATGTCACTTTGTGGATAACTATGGCCGAGAGTTCTTGACCTAAGTAAAGTAGGTTACAAAGATGATCCGTGGATCCTTGCTAACCGTCTTTGCCGCATGTTTTTCTATGTGGAACAAATCCTTTCTAAGGATGAAAAGAAAAGTACCCAAAAGCCAAAGCACGTAGCTATCCCCTGGAAAGCAACAAATTATAGGTGTTGATGGTGTAATTGATTTAGAGGATGTTAACTAGTTCAGCGAGATGTCTCTTTTTACAAACTTTCAAGAGAACATAAAAAATGTTGAGAAAACTATCCCACAAACCTCATTGCCCCAGGTGCGCCTAACCACGATGGACAAGGAAGGACCAGTAGCACGCTAGATTCTATATCTTTGTCATTACTCATGTATCACTTATCATTTGTACCTTATGCTACTCTTTTTTTTATTAAGCAAGATGTTAACCAGTTCAACGAGATGTCTCTTTATCACATAAAGAGCATGATTATAGAAAGTTGTAAGAAAAGTTGTAAAACTAACCCTAAGTACAGGTAATAACTAACCCTGATTAACAAACCATTAATTAACAAACCATTAATTACTAACTAAATTAATTACTACTAAGTAAATTTATTAACAAACCCTAAGTACATGGAATAACTAACCCTAATTAACAAACCATTAATTAACAAACCATTAATTACTAACTAAATTTATTAACAAACACTAAGTACATGGAATAACTAACTCTAATTAATAAACCATTAATTACTAACTAAATTTATTAACAAACCCTAAGTACGATAATAACTAACCCTAATTAACAAACCATTAATTAATAAACTATTAATTACTAACTAAATTTATTACTACTAAGTAAATTTATTAACAAGTCCTAAGTACCGGTAATAACTAACCCCGATTAACAAACTGTTAACACTTTGGATTTTGGTAAAGACCAATGACAAAATGGCGATTTGGTAAAATCTATGAGGAAGCGTAAATCCAACGCGTTCGGCAAATGAGCGTGCGGTCGGCTAACTTTGAGCTATTCGGCAAGCGTATGTGCAATTGACTCGGGTGCTTCGGCAAGCATTGGTGCGGTCGGCTATCTTTGAAGACAGTGGCTCCATTCGGGAAGTGAAAGGTGGCAAGCAAGAAGCCGAATAGAAGGAGAAAAGCGATGATCAAGGACTCAGGAGAATTATAGCAAGAGTCTCGCCATACTTTTGAGTTACCTTTAACGTATTGTGTACGTCGTAATCTCTTAGGATTCATGTTATGTCCAGGGTATAAATATAGACCCTCGACCATTGTAAAAATATACACAATCAAATCAATACAACCGGCCCGTGCCACGTTTTCGAGTCCCTTTTGTCGTGTCGTCGAGTTCTTCGAGAGGAGCCAATCGATCCGTCGACCTCCGTAAGTTCCGGCAACCTTGCTATCATGTCTAGTATCATGCGGTGGATTTAGATCTTGATGCAAGTAGTCTTGTTCGTCTCGATGGGATGGCCGTGCGGCAGGCGTCTACTTGATGATCAAGAAGTCTTTGCTTATGCTTTGTCTATCTCGACTAGATGGCCGTGCGGCGTCCGCTTGATAGCTTAGCGAGGCAAGATAGTTATCGATTCTTGGTTAGACCGTGAGTCGTGCGGCGAGGCTAGGATCTGGTTCAAGGATTAGTTATCGGCTCTATTAGATTTGGCAAGATCTAGTAGATTTATTAAGTTATCACGTGTTGCATGACTTTAATTAATATTTTATTTATTTGTAACACTCTTTTGCCCAATCTAGATTTGATCGGTTTCGGCTTCTTATTTTATAGATCTATTTGCTCTCTAATGTTCTTTACTCTTATATTATCATGACAAATAGATCGTATGCTTACGTAGCGAATTGGATCAATCTAGATTGTTACATGTTGCGCGGGTTCTTGCATGTTAAAAACGCTTAGACTTTGATAGGATCGGGTATCGCGCGGCAGATGCAGGTCTTTGATTAGTTTAGTCGTGATAATTTGTATGTTCCTTCTTCATGGACCCCGAGTCGGTTTGTATTGCCGAGCTCGGTTATGCTTCAACTCGTAGTTAACTTTCACTTGTTCAAACATGTCTTCTCATACATGCATGTTCGGCAATCAATGCGCTACGTGTTTCACCCTCATATTAGCCGAATGAATCGCATGCATGATTGGCGCATGCCTTCTATAGCTGTATGTCGTCGTAAGTGTAGCTTCAGGGCCGTATATACGGAACTGTCTGGTCTCATCCGACACGTTCCGATTTTGTATTTAACAGTTTCTTTGTCCCTTGTCGGTTTTCAGGTCAAACCGACCGCACGCTCCGGATCTCCAAACCGTGCGGTTGTCCGATTGAAGTCACGCTTTTCGGCTTGCTGTGTGCTTGGCGCAGGGTGCAGATTTTGTGCCAACACACTTTTTGTTTCGGCCATTTCCGAAACGCTTGTTTTCACGACGGTGGGACAATCCCGTATGCGCAAAAGATGTCGGACCGTCAATAACGAAGCATGGGCGTCTTGGGCACCCCGCTAGCCATCCACGATGGCGGACCCGCGGACGGGGGGCGGTTTTGTCCGTTTTCGGCCGATTTTTCCGGAAAGCGCTAGTCCACGGCCTATTTCTGCCCACCGTTCCGTCCTCAGGCGCCCGTGGCGTGGCGCCATGAAACGGAACATGGAGCGTCTTGGGCACCCGCGCCCGGGCGTACCGCGGCGCGGAAACGCATGGAGCGTCTTGGGCACCCGCTAGCCATCCACGATGGCCCGGACCCGCGCGGGGCGGGGCGGTTTTGTCCGTTTTCGGCCGATTTTCCGGAAACGCTAGTCCACGGCCTATTTCTGCCCACCGTTCCGTCCTCGGGCGCCCGTGGCGCCCGAAACCCGGCGTACCGCGGCGCGGAAACGCATGGAGCGTCTTGGGCACCCCGCTAGCCATCCACGATGGCCCGGACCCCCGCGCGGACGGGGCGGTTTTGTCCGTTTTCGGCCGATTTTCCGGAAACGCTAGTCCACGGCCTATTTCTGCCCACCGTTCCGTCCTCAGGCGCCCGTGGCGCCCGAAACCCGGGCGTACCGCGGCGCGGAAACACATGGAGCGTCTTGGGCACCCCGCTAGCCATCCACGATGCCGGCCGGACCCGCGCGGACGGGGCGGTTTTGTCCGTTTTCGGCCGATTTTCCGGAAACGCTAGTCCACGGCCTATTTCTGCCCACCGTTCCGTCCTCGGGCGCCCGTGGCGCCCGAAACCCGGGCGTACCGCGGCGCGGAAACGCATGGAGCGTCTTGGGCACCCCGCTAGCCATCCACGATGGCGGCCGGACCGCGCGGACGGGGCGGTTTTGTCCGTTTTCGGCCGATTTTCCGGAAACGCTAGTCCACGGCCTATTTCTGCCCACCGTTCCGTCCTCGGGCGCCCGTGGCGCCCGAAACCCGGGCGTACCGCGGCGCGGAAACGCATGGAGCGTCTTGGGCACCCCGCTAGCCATCCACGATGGCCCGGACCCCGCGGGGGGGGCGGTTTTGTCCGTTTTCGGCCGATTTTCCGGAAACGCTAGTCCACGGCCTATTTCTGCCCACCGTTCCGTCCTCAGGCGCCCGTGGCGCCCGAAACCCGGGCGTACCGCGGCGCGGAAACGCATGGAGCGTCTTGGGCACCCCGCTAGCCATCCACGATGCCGGCCGGACCCGCGCGGACGGGGCGGTTTTGTCCGTTTTCGGCCGATTTTCCGGAAACGCTAGTCCACGGCCTATTTCTGCCCACCGTTCCGTCCTCAGGCGCCCGTGGCGCCTGAAACCCGGGCGTACCGCGGCGCGGAAACGCATGGAGCGTCTTGGGCACCCCGCTAGCCATCCACGATGGCCCGGACCCGCGCGGACGGGGCGGGTTTTGTCCGTTTTCGGCCGATTTTCCGGAAACGCTAGTCCACGGCCTATTTCTGCCCACCGTTCCGTCCTCAGGCGCCCGTGGCGCCCAAAACCCGGGCGTACCGCGGCGCGGAAACGCATGGAGCGTCTTGGGCACCCCGCTAGCCATCCACGATGGCCCGGACCCGCGGACGGGGCGGTTTTGTCCGTTTTCGGCCGATTTTCCGGAAACGCTAGTCCACGGCCTATTTCTGCCCACCGTTCCGTCCTCGGGCGCCCGTGGCGCCCGAAACCCGGGCGTACCGCGGCGCGGAAACGCATGGAGCGTCTTGGGCACCCCGCTAGCCATCCACGATGGCCCGGACCCGCGCGGACGGGGCGGTTTTGTCCGTTTTCGGCCGATTTTCCGGAAACGCTAGTCCACGGCCTATTTCTGCCCACCGTTCCGTCCTCAGGCGCCCGTGGCGCCCGAAACCCGGCGTACCGCGGCGCGGAAACGCATGGAGCGTCTTGGGCACCCGCTAGCCATCCACGATGCCGGCCGGACCCGCGCGGACGGGGCGGTTTTGTCCGTTTTCGGCCGATTTTCCGGAAACGCTAGTCCACGGCCTATTTCTGCCCACCGTTCCGTCCTCAGGCGCCCGTGGCGCCCGAAACCCGGGCGTACCGCGGCGCGGAAACGCATGGAGCGTCTTGGGCACCCCGCTAGCCATCCACGATGGCCGGACCCGCGCGGACGGGGGCGGTTTTGTCCGTTTTTTCGGCCGATTTTCGGAAACGCTAGTCCACGGCCTATTTCTGCCCACCGTTCCGTCCTCAGGCGCCCGTGGCGCCCGAAACCCGGCGTACCGCGGCGCGGAAACGCATGGAGCGTCTTGGGCACCCGCTAGCCATCCACGATGGCGGCGGACCCGCGCGGGGGCGGTTTTGTCCGTTTTCGGCCGATTTTCCGGAAACGCTAGTCCACGGCCTATTTCTGCCCACCGTTCCGTCCTCAGGCGCCCGTGGCGCCCCGGGCGTACCGCGGCGCGCGGAAACGCATGGAGCGTCTTGGGCACCCGCTAGCCATCCACGATGGCGGCGGACCCGCGCGGACGGGGCGGTTTTGTCCGTTTTCGGCCGATTTTCCGGAAACGCTAGTCCACGGCCTATTTCTGCCCCCCGTTCCGTCCTCAGGCGCCCGTGGCGCCCGAAACCCGGGCGTACCGCGGCGCGGAAACGCATGGAGCGTCTTGGGCACCCCGCTAGCCATCCACGATGGCCCGGACCCCGCGCGGACGGGGCGGTTTTGTCCGTTTTCGGCCGATTTTCCGGAAACGCTAGTCCACGGCCTATTTCTGCCCACCGTTCCGTCCTCAGGCGCCCGTGGCGCCCGAAACCCAGGCGTACCGCGGCGCGGAAACGCATGGAGCGTCTTGGGCACCCCGCTAGCCATCCACGATGCCGGCCGGACCCGCGCGGACGGGGCGGTTTTTTGTCCGTTTTCGGCCGATTTTCGGAAACGCTAGTCCACGGCCTATTTCTGCCCACCGTTCCGTCCTCAGGCGCCCGTGGCGCCCGAAACCCAGGCGTACCGCGGCGCGGAAACGCATGGAGCGCGTCTTGGGCACCCGCTAGCCATCCACGATGGCGGCCGGACCCGCGCGGACGGGGCGGTTTTGTCCGTTTTCGGCCGATTTTCGGAAACGCTAGTCCACGGCCTATTTCTGCCCACCGTTCCGTCCTCGGGCGCCCGTGGCGCCTGAAACCCGGGCGTACCGCGGCGCGGAAACGCATGGAGCGTCTTGGGCACCCCGCTAGCCATCCACGATGGCCGGCCGGACCCGCGCGGACGGGCGGTTTTGTCCGTTTTCGGCCGATTTTCCGGAAACGCTAGTCCACGGCCTATTTCTGCCCACCGTTCCGTCCTCAGGCGCCCGTGGCGCCCGAAACCCGGGCGTACCGCGGCGCGGAAACGCATGGAGCGTCTTGGGCACCCCGCTAGCCATCCACGATGCCGGCCCCCCCGCGCGGACGGGGCGGTTTTGTCCGTTTTCGGCCGATTTTCCGAAAACGCTAGTCCACGGCCTATTTCTGCCCACCGTTCCGTCCTCAGGCGCCCGTGGCGCCCGAAACCCGGGCGTACCGCGGCGCGGAAACGCATGGAGCGTCTTGGGCACCCCCCGCTAGCCATCCACGATGGCCCGGACCCGCGCGGACGGGGCGGTTTTGTCCGTTTTCGGCCGATTTTCCGGAAACGCTAGTCCACGGCCTATTTCTGCCCACCGTTCCGTCCTCAGGCGCCCGTGGCGCCCGAAACCGGGGCGTACCCGGCGCGGAAACGCATGGAGCGTCTTGGGCACCCCCGCTAGCCATCCACGATGGCGGCGGACCGCGGGACGGGGCGGTTTTGTCCGTTTTCGCCGATTTTCCGGAAAACGCTAGTCCACGGCCTATTTCTGCCCACCGTTCCGTCCTCGGGCGCCCGTTTTGCCCGGCGTACCGCGGCGCGAAACGCATGGAGCGTCTTGGGCACCCGCTAGCCATCCACGATGGCGGCCGGACCCGCGCGGACGGGGGCGGTTTTGTCCGTTTTCGGCCGATTTTCCGGAAAGCGCTAGTCCACGGCCTATTTCTGCCCACCGTTCCGTCCTCGGCGCCCGTGGCGCCCGAAACCCGGGCGTACCGCGGCGCGAAACGCATGGAGCGTCTTGGGCACCCCGCTAGCCATCCACGATGGCCCGGACCCGCGCGGGACGGGCGGTTTTGTCCGTTTTCGGCCGATTTTCCGGAAACGCTAGTCCACGGCCTATTTCTGCCCACCGTTCCGTCCTCAGGCGCCCGTGGCGCCCGAAACCCGGGCGTACCGCCGGCGGCGCGGAAACGCATGGAGCGTCTTGGGCACCCGCTAGCCATCCCACGATGGCCCGGACCCGCGCGGACGGGGGCGGTTTTGTCCGTTTTCGGCCGATTTTCCGGAAACGCTAGTCCACGGCCTATTTCTGCCCACCGTTCCGTCCTCAGGCGCCCGTGGCGCCCGAAACCAGGCGTACCGCGGCGCGGAAACGCATGGAGCGTCTTGGGCACCCCGCTAGCCATCCACGATGGCCCGGACCCGCGCGGACGGGGCGGTTTTGTCCGTTTTCGGCCGATTTTCCGGAAACGCTAGTCCACGGCCTATTTCTGCCCACCGTTCCGTCCTCGGGCGCCCGTGGCGCCCGAACCCAGGCGTACCGCGGCGCGCGCGAAACGCATGGAGCGTCTTGGGCACCCGCTAGCCATCCACGATGCCCCGGACCCGCGCGGACGGGCGGTTTTGTCCGTTTTCGGCCGATTTTCCGGAAACGCGCTAGTCCACGGCCTATTTCTGCCCACCGTTCCGTCCTCGGGCGCCCGTGGCGCCGAAACCCAGGCGTACCGCGGCGCGGAAACGCATGGAGCGTCTTGGGCACCCCGCTAGCCATCCACGATGGCCCGGACCCGCGCGGGACGGGGCGGTTTTTTTGTCCGTTTTCGGCCGATTTTCCGGAAACGCTAGTCCACGGCCTATTTCTGCCCACCGTTCCGTCCTCGGGGCGCCCGTGGCGCCCGAAACCCAGGCGTACCGCGGCGCGGAAACGCATGGAGCGTCTTGGGCACCCGCTAGCCATCCACGATGGCCGGACCCGGACCCGGGGACGGGGCGGTTTTGTCCGTTTTCGGCCGATTTTCCGGAAACGCTAGTCCACGGCCTATTTCTGCCCACCGTTCCGTCCTCAGGCGCCCGTGGCGCCCGAAACCCGGGCGTACCGCGGCGCGGAAAACGCATGGAGCGTCTTGGGCACCCCGCTAGCCATCCACGATGGCCGGCCGGACCCGCGCGGACGGGGCGGTTTTGTCCGTTTTCGGCCGATTTTCCGGAAACGCTAGTCCACGGCCTATTTCTGCCCACCGTTCCGTCCTCGGCGCGCCCGTGGCGCCCGAAACCCGGCGTACCGCGGCGCGGAAACGCATGGATGGCGTCTTGGGCACCCCGCTAGCCATCCACGATGGCCCCGGACCCGCGGGACGGGGCGGTTTTGTCCGTTTTCGGCCGATTTTCCGAAACGCTAGTCCACGGCCTATTTCTGCCCACCGTTCCGTCCTCAGGCGCCCGTGGCGCCCGAAACCCGGGCGTACCGCGGCGCGGAAACGCATGGAGCGTCTTGGGCACCCCGCTAGCCATCCACGATGGCCCGGACCCGCGCGGGCGGGGCGGTTTTGTCCGTTTTCGGCCGATTTTCCGGAAACGCTAGTCCACGGCCTATTTCTGCCCACCGTTCGTTCCGTCCTCAGGCCCCCGGCGCCCGAAACCCGGCGTACCGCGGCGCGGAAACGCATGGAGCGTCTTGGGCACCCCGCTAGCCATCCACGATGCCGGCCGGACCCGCGCGGACGGGGGGGTTTTGTCCGTTTTCGGCCGATTTTCCGGAAACGCTAGTCCACGGCCTATTTCTGCCCACCGTTCCGTCCTCAGGCGCCCGTGGCGCCCGAAACCCGGGCGTACCGCGGCGCGGAAACGCATGGAGCGTCTTGGGCACCCCGCTAGCCATCCACGATGGCCCGGACCCGACCCGCGGGACGGGGCGGTTTTGTCCGTTTTCGGCCGATTTTCCGGAAACGCTAGTCCACGGCCTATTTCTGCCCACCGTTCCGTCCTCAGGCGCCCGTGGCGCCCCCGAACCCGGCGTACCGCGGCGGCGGAAACGCATGGAGCGTCTTGGGCACCCGCTAGCCATCCACGATGGCCGGCCGGACCCGCGCGGACGGGGCGGTTTTGTCCGTTTTCGGCCGATTTTCCGAAACGCTAGTCCACGGCCTATTTCTGCCCACCGTTCCGTCCTCAGGCGCCCGTGGCGCCCGAAACCCGGCGTACCGCGGCGCGCGCGAAACGCATGGAGCGTCTTGGGCACCCGCTAGCCATCCACGATGGCGGCCGGACCCGCGGGGACGGGGCGGTTTTGTCCGTTTTCGGCCGATTTTCCGGAAACGCTAGTCCACGGCCTATTTCTGCCCACCGTTCCGTCCTCAGGCGCCCGTGGCGCCCGAAACCCGGCGTACCGCGGCGGCGCGAAACGCATGGAGCGTCTTGGGCACCCCGCTAGCCATCCACGATGCCGCCCGGACCCGCGCGGACGGGGCGGTTTTGTCCGTTTTCGGCCGATTTTCCGGAAACGCTAGTCCACGGCCTATTTCTGCCCACCGTTCCGTCCTCAGGCGCCCGTGGCGCCCGAAAACCGGGCGTACCGCGGCGCGGAAACGCATGGAGCGTCTTGGGCACCCCGCTAGCCATCCACGATGGCCCGGACCCGCGCGGACGGGGCGGTTTTGTCCGTTTTCGGCCGATTTTCCGGAAACGCTAGTCCACGGCCTATTTCTGCCCACCGTTCCGTCCTCAGGCGCCCGTGGCGCCCGAAACCCGGCGTACCGCGGCGCGGAAACGCATGGAGCGTCTTGGGCACCCGCTAGCCATCCACGATGGCGGCCGGACCCGCGCGGGACGGGGGCGGTTTTGTCCGTTTTCGGCCGATTTTCCGGAAACGCTAGTCCACGGCCTATTTCTGCCCACCGTTCCGTCCTCGGGCGCCCGTGGCGCCCGAAACCCGGCGTACCGCGGCGCGGAAACGCATGGAGCGTCTTGGGCACCCCGCTAGCCATCCACGATGGCCCGGACCCGCGCGGACGGGGCGGGTTTTGTCCGTTTTCGGCCGATTTTCCGGAAACGCTAGTCCACGGCCTATTTCTGCCCACCGTTCCGTCCTCGGGCGCCCGTGGCGCCCGAAACCCCGGGCGTACCGCGGCGCGGAAAACGCATGGAGCGTCTTGGGCACCCGCTAGCCATCCACGATGGCCCGGACCCGCGCGGACGGGGCGGTTTTGTCCGTTTTCGGCCGATTTTCCGGAAACGCTAGTCCACGGCCTATTTCTGCCCACCGTTCCGTCCTCGGGCGCCCGTGGCGCCCGAAACCCGGCGTACCGCGGCGCGGAAACGCATGGAGCGTCTTGGGCACCCGCTAGCCATCCATCCGATGGCCCGGACCCGCCGGACGGGGCGGTTTTTGTCCGTTTTCGGCCGATTTTCCGGAAACGCTAGTCCACGGCCTATTTCTGCCCACCGTTCCGTCCTCGGGCGCCCGTGGCGCCCGAAACCCGGGCGTACCGCGGCGCGGAAACGCATGGAGCGTCTTGGGCACCCGCTAGCCATCCACGATGGCCCGGACCCGCGCGGACGGGGCGGTTTTGTCCGTTTTCGGCCGATTTTCCGGAAACGCTAGTCCACGGCCTATTTCTGCCCACCGTTCCGTCCTCAGGCGCCCGTGGCGCCCGAAACCCGGGCGTACCGCGGCGCGGAAACGCATGGAGCGTCTTGGGCACCCCGCTAGCCATCCACGATGGCCCGACCCGCGCGGACGGGGCGGTTTTGTCCGTTTTCGGCCGATTTTCCGGAAACGCTAGTCCACGGCCTATTTCTGCCCACCGTTCCGTCCTCAGGCGCCCGTGGCGCCCGAAACCCGGCGTACCGCGGCGCGGAAACGCATGGAGCGTCTTGGGCACCCCGCTAGCCATCCACGATGCCGGCCGGACCCGCGCGGACGGGGCGGTTTTGTCCGTTTTCGGCCGATTTTCCGGAAACGCTAGTCCACGGCCTATTTCTGCCCACCGTTCCGTCCTCAGGCGCCCGTGGCGCCCGAAACCCGGGCGTACCAGCGGCGCGGAAACGCATGGAGCGTCTTGGGCACCCCGCTAGCCATCCACGATGGCCCGGACCCGCGCGGACGGGGCGGTTTTGTCGTTTTCGGCCGATTTTCCGGAAACGCTAGTCCACGGCCTATTTCTGCCCACCGTTCCGTCCTCAGGCGCCCGTGGCGCCCGAAACCCGGGCGTACCGCGGCGCGAAACGCATGGAGCGTCTTGGGCACCCCGCTAGCCATCCACGATGGCCCGGACCCGCGCGGACGGGCCGTTTTTGTCCGTTTTCGGCCGATTTTCCGGAAACGCTAGTCCACGGCCTATTTCTGCCCACCGTTCCGTCCTCAGGCGCCCGTGGCGCCCGAAACCCGGGCGTACCGCGGCGCGAAAACGCATGGAGCGTCTTGGGCACCCCGCTAGCCATCCACGATGGCCCGGACCCGCGCGGACGGGGCGGTTTTGTCCGTTTTCGGCCGATTTTCCGGAAACGCTAGTCCACGGCCTATTTCTGCCCACCGTTCCGTCCTCAGGCGCCCGTGGCGCCCGAAACCCGGGCGTACCGCGGCGCGGAAACGCATGGAGCGTCTTGGGCACCCCGCTAGCCATCCACGATGGCCCGGACCCGCGCGGGGCGGGGCGGTTTTGTCCGTTTTCGGCCGATTTTCGAAAAACGCTAGTCCACGGCCTATTTCTGCCCACCGTTCCGTCCTCAGGCGCCCGTGGCGCCCCCGAAACCCGGCGTACCGCGGCGCGGAAACGCATGGAGCGTCTTGGGCACCCCGCTAGCCATCCACGATGGCGGCCGGACCCGCGCGGACGGGGCGGTTTTGTCCGTTTTTTCGGCCGATTTTCGGGAAACGCTAGTCCACGGCCTATTTCTGCCCACCGTTCCGTCCTCAGGCGCCCGTGGCGGCCCCGAAACCCGGCGTACCGCGGCGCGGAAACGCATGGAGCGTCTTGGGCACCCCGCTAGCCATCCACGATGGCGGCGGACCCGCGCGGACGGGGCGGTTTTGTCCGTTTTCGGCCGATTTTCCGGAAACACTAGTCCACGGCCTATTTCTGCCCACCGTTCCGTCCTCAGGCGCCCGTGGCGCCCGAAACCCGGGCGTACCGCGGCGCGGAAACGCATGGAGCGTCTTGGGCACCCCGCTAGCCATCCACGATGGCCCCGGACCCGCGCGGACGGGGCGGTTTTGTCCGTTTTCGGCCGATTTTCCGGAAACGCTAGTCCACGGCCTATTTCTGCCCACCGTTCCGTCCTCAGGCGCCCGTGGCGCCCGAAACCCGGCGTACCGCGGCGCGGAAACGCATGGAGCGTCTTGGGCACCCCGCTAGCCATCCACGATGGCCCGGACCCGCGCGGACGGGCGGTTTTGTCCGTTTTCGGCCGATTTTCCGGAAACGCTAGTCCACGGCCTATTTCTGCCCACCGTTCCGTCCTCAGGCGCCCGTGGCGCCCGAAACCCCGGCGTACCGCGGCGCGAAACGCATGGAGCGTCTTGGGCACCCCGCTAGCCATCCACGATGCCGGCCGGACCCGCGCGGACGGGGGCGGTTTTGTCCGTTTTCGGCCGATTTTCCGGAAACGCTAGTCCACGGCCTATTTCTGCCCACCGTTCCGTCCTCAGGCGCCCGTGGCGCCCGAAACCCGGGCGTACCGCGGCGCGGAAACGCATGGAGCGTCTTGGGCACCCCGCTAGCCATCCACGATGGCCCCGGACCCGCGGGACGGGGGCGGTTTTTTTGTCCGTTTTCGGCCGATTTTCCGGAAACGCTAGTCCACGGCCTATTTCTGCCCACCGTTCCCTCCTCAGGCGCCCGTGGCGCCCGAAACCCGGGCGTACCGCGGCGCGGAAACGCATGGAGCGTCTTGGGCACCCGCTAGCCATCCACGATGGCCCCGGACCCGCGCGGACGGGCGGTTTTGTCCGTTTTCGGCCGATTTTCCGGAAACGCTAGTCCACGGCCTATTTCTGCCCACCGTTCCGTCCTCAGGCGCCCGTGGCGCCCGAAACCCCGGGCGTACCGCGGCGCGGAAAACGCATGGAGCGTCTTGGGCACCCCGCTAGCCATCCACGATGCCGGGCCGGACCCGCGGACGGGGCGGTTTTGTCCGTTTTCGGCCGATTTTCCGGAAACGCTAGTCCACGGCCTATTTCTGCCCACCGTTCCGTCCTCAGGCGCCCGTGGCGCCCGAAACCCGGGCGTACCGCGGCGCGGAAACGCATGGAGCGTCTTGGGCACCCGCTAGCCATCCATCCACGATGGCCGGCGGACCCGCGCGGACGGGGCGGTTTTTTGTCCGTTTTCGGCCGATTTTCCGGAAACGCTAGTCCACGGCCTATTTCTGCCCACCGTTCCGTCCTCGGGCGCCCGTGGCGCCAGAAACCCGGCGTACCGCGGCGCGCGAAACGCATGGAGCGTCTTGGGCACCCCGCTAGCCATCCACGATGGCCCGGACCCGCGCGGGACGGGCGGTTTTGTCCGTTTTCGGCCGATTTTCGGGAAACGCTAGTCCACGGCCTATTTCTGCCCACCGTTCCGTCCTCAGGCGCCCGTGGCGCCCGAAAACGGGCGTACCGCGGCGCGGAAACGCATGGGAGTCTTGGGCACCCGCTAGCCATCCACGATGGCCCGGACCCGCGCGGACGGGGGTTTTTTCCGTTTTCGGCCGATTTTCGGGAAACGCGCTAGTCCACGGCCTATTTCTGCCCACCGTTCCGTCCTCAGGCGCCCGTGGCGCCCGAAACCCGGCGTACCGCGGCGCGGAAACGCATGGAGCGTCTTGGGCACCCCGCTAGCCATCCACGATGGCCCGGACCCGCGCGGACGGGGCGGTTTTGTCCGTTTTCGGCCGATTTTTCGGAAACGCTAGTCCACGGCCTATTTCTGCCCACCGTTCCGTCCTCAGGCGCCCGTGGCGCCCGAAACCCGGGCGTACCGCGGCGCGGAAACGCATGGAGCGTCTTGGGCACCCCGCTAGCCATCCACGATGGCCGGCGGACCCGCGCGGACGGGGCGGTTTTGTCCGTTTTCGGCCGATTTTCGGGAAACGCTAGTCCACGGCCTATTTCTGCCCACCGTTCCGTCCTCGGGCGCCCGTGGCGCCCGAAACCCGGCGTACCGCGGCGCGGAAACGCATGGAGCGTCTTGGGCACCCGCTAGCCATCCACGATGGCCCGGACCCGCGCGGACGGGGCGGTTTTGTCCGTTTTCGGCCGATTTTCGGGAAAACGCTAGTCCACGGCCTATTTCTGCCCACCGTTCCGTCCTCAGGCGCCCGTGGCGCCTGAAACCCGGGCGTACCGCGGCGCGGAAACGCATGGAGCGTCTTGGGCACCCCGCTAGCCATCCACGATGCCGGCCGGACCCGCGCGGACGGGGCGGTTTTGTCCGTTTTCGGCCGATTTTCCGAAAACGCTAGTCCACGGCCTATTTCTGCCCACCGTTCCGTCCTCGGGCGCCCGTGGCGCCCGAAACCCCAGGCGTACCGCGGCGCGGAAACGCATGGAGCGTCTTCTTGGGCACCCGCTAGCCATCCACGATGGCGGCGGACCCGCGCGGACGGGGGCGGTTTTGTCCGTTTTCGGCCGATTTTCGGAAAGTCGCTAGTCCACGGCCTATTTCTGCCCACCGTTCCGTCCTCAGGCGCCCGTGGCCATCCAAAACCCCGGGCGTACCGCGGCGCGGAAACGCATGGAGCGTCTTGGGCACCCGCTAGCCATCCACGATGCCGGCCGGACCCGCGCGCGGACGGGGCGGTTTTGTCCGTTTTCGGCCGATTTTCCGGAAACGCTAGTCCACGGCCTATTTCTGCCCACCGTTCCGTCCTCAGGCGCCCGTGGCGCCCGAAACCCAGGCGTACCGCGGCGCGGAAACGCATGGAGCGTCTTGGGCACCCCGCTAGCCATCCACGATGGCCCGGACCCGCGCGGACGGGGCGGTTTTGTCCGTTTTCGGCCGATTTTCCGGAAACGCTAGTCCACGGCCTATTTCTGCCCACCGTTCCGTCCTCAGGCGCCCGTGGCGCCCGAAACCCAGGCGTTACCGCGGCGCGGAAACGCATGGAGCGTCTTGGGCACCCCGCTAGCCATCCACGATGCCGGCCGGACCCGCGCGGACGGGCGGTTTTGTCCGTTTTCGGCCGATTTTCCGGAAACGCTAGTCCACGGCCTATTTCTGCCCACCGTTCCGTCCTCAGGCGCCCGTGGCGCCCGAAACCCCAGGCGTACCGCGGCGCGGAAACGCATGGAGCGTCTTGGGCACCCCGCTAGCCATCCACGATGGCCCGGACCCGCGCGGACGGGGCGGTTTTGTCCGTTTTCGGCCGATTTTCCGGAAACGCTAGTCCACGGCCTATTTCTGCCCACCGTTCCGTCCTCAGGCGCCCGTGGCGCCCGAAACCCGGGCGTACCGCGGCGCGGA
Source organism: Chrysopogon serrulatus (assembly GCA_015844335.1). Classification (NCBI taxonomy): domain Eukaryota; kingdom Viridiplantae; phylum Streptophyta; class Magnoliopsida; order Poales; family Poaceae; genus Chrysopogon; species Chrysopogon serrulatus. The sequence goes on along the minus strand of JADLZL010005076.1, from coordinate 9,961 downwards.
AAAGCATGGAGCGTCTTGGGCACCCGCTAGCCATCCACGATGGCCCGGACCCGCGCGGACGGGGCGGTTTTGTCCGTTTTCGGCCGATTTTCCGGAAACGCTAGTCCACGGCCTATTTCTGCCCACCGTTCCGTCCTCGGGCGCCCGTGGCGCCCGAAACCCGGGCGTACCGCGGCGCGGAAACGCATGGAGCGTCTTGGGCACCCCGCTAGCCATCCACGATGGCCCGGACCCGCGCGGACGGGGCGGTTTTGTCCGTTTTCGGCCGATTTTCCGAAAACGCTAGTCCACGGCCTATTTCTGCCCACCGTTCCGTCCTCAGGCGCCCGTGGCGCCCGAAACCCGGCGTACCGCGGCGCGGGAAACGCATGGAGCGTCTTGGGCACCCGCTAGCCATCCACGATGGCCCGGACCCCCGCGCGGACGGGGCGGTTTTTTGTCCGTTTTCGGCCGATTTTCGAAACGAAACGCTAGTCCACGGCCTATTTCTGCCCACCGTTCCGTCCTCAGGCGCCCGTGGCGCCCGAAACCCGGCGTACCGCGGCGCGGAAACGCATGGAGCGTCTTGGGCACCCGCTAGCCATCCACGATGGCCCGGACCCGCGCGGACCCGGGGGCGGTTTTTGTCCGTTTTCGGCCGATTTTCCGAAAACGCTAGTCCACGGCCTATTTCTGCCCACCGTTCCGTCCTCAGGCGCCCGTGGCGCCCGAAACCCCGGCGTACCGCGGCGCGGAAACGCATGGAGCGTCTTGGGCACCCCGCTAGCCATCCACGATGGCCCGGACCCGCGGACGGGGCGGTTTTGTCCGTTTTCGCCGATTTTCCGGAAACGCCACGGCCTATTCCCGTCCTCACCCGTGGCGCCCGAAACCCTACCTATTTCTTGCCCACCCGTTCCGTCCTCGATGGCGCCCGTGGCGCCGGGGCGGTTTTGTCCGTTTTCGGCGTTTTCGCGGCGCGGAAACATGGAGCGTCTTGGGCACCCCCGCTAGCCATCCACGATGGCCGGGGCACCCGCTAGCCATCCACGGGCCCGGACCCGCGGGGCGGTTTTTTTGTCCGTTTTCGGCCGATTTTCGGAAACGCTAGTCCACGGCCTATTTCTGCCCACCGTTCCGTCCTCAGGCGCCCGTGGCGCCCCGAAACCCGGGCGTACCGCGGCGCGGAAAACGCATGGAGCGTCTTGGGCACCCGCTAGCCATCCACGATGGCCCGGACCCGCGCGGACGGGGCGGTTTTGTCCGTTTTCGGCCGATTTTCCGAAAACGCTAGTCCACGGCCTATTTCTGCCCACCGTTCCGTCCTCAGGCGCCCGTGGCGCCGAAACCCGGGCGTACCGCGGCGCGGAAACGCATGGAGCGTCTTGGGCACCCCGCTAGCCATCCACGATGGCCCGGACCCGCGCGGACGGGGCGGTTTTGTCCGTTTTCGGCCGATTTTCCGGAAACGCTAGTCCACGGCCTATTTCTGCCCACCGTTCCGTCCTCAGGCGCCCGTGGCGCCCGAAACCCAGGCGTACCGCGGCGCGGCGCGGAAACGCATGGAGCGTCTTGGGCACCCGCTAGCCATCCACGATGGCCCGGACCCGCGCGGACGGGGCGGTTTTGTCCGTTTTTCGGCCGATTTTCGGAAAACGCTAGTCCACGGCCTATTTCTGCCCACCGTTCCGTCCTCGGGGCGCCCGTGGCGCCCGAAACCCGGCGTACCGCGGCGCGGAAACGCATGGAGCGTCTTGGGCACCCCGCTAGCCATCCACGATGGCCGGGACCCGGACCCGCGCGGACGGGGGCGGTTTTGTCCGTTTTCGGCCGATTTTCGGGAAACGCTAGTCCACGGCCTATTTCTGCCCACCGTTCCGTCCTCAGGCGCCCGTGGCGCCCGAAACCCGGGCGTACCGCGGCGCGGAAACGCATGGAGCGTCTTGGGCACCCGCTAGCCATCCACGATGGCCCGGACCCGCGCGGACGGGGCGGTTTTGTCCGTTTTCGGCCGATTTTCTGAAAACGCTAGTCCACGGCCTATTTCTGCCCACCGTTCCGTCCTCAGGCGCCCGTGGCGCCCGAAACCCGGGCGTACCGCGGCGCGGAAACGCATGGAGCGTCTTGGGCACCCCGCTAGCCATCCACGATGGCCCGGACCCGCGCGGACGGGCGGTTTTGTCCGTTTTCGGCCGATTTTCCGGAAACGCTAGTCCACGGCCTATTTCTGCCCACCGTTCCGTCCTCGGGCGCCCGTGGCGCCAAAAACCCGGCGTACCGCGGCGCGGAAACGCATGGAGCGTCTTGGGCACCCGCTAGCCATCCACGATGGCCCGGACCCGCGCGGACGGGGCGGTTTTGTCCGTTTTCGGCCGATTTTCGGAAACGCTAGTCCACGGCCTATTTCTGCCCACCGTTCCGTCCTCGGGCGCCCGTGGCGCCCGAAACCCGGGCGTACCGCGGCGCGGAAACGCATGGAGCGTCTTGGGCACCCCGCTAGCCATCCACGATGCCGGCCGGACCCGCGCGGACGGGGCGGTTTTGTCCGTTTTCGGCCGATTTTCCGGAAACGCTAGTCCACGGCCTATTTCTGCCCACCGTTCCGTCCTCGCGGCCCCGTGGCGCCCGAAAAACCCGGCGTACCGCGGCGCGGAAACGCATGGAGCGTCTTGGGCACCCGCTAGCCATCCACGATGCCATCCATGGATGGCCCCGACCCGCGCGGGACGGGGCGGTTTTGTCCGTTTTCGGCCGATTTTCGGGAAACGCTAGTCCACGGCCTATTTCTGCCCACCGTTCCGTCCTCGGGCGCCCGTGGCGCCGAAACCCGGCGTACCGCGGCGCGGAAACGCATGGAGCGTCTTGGGCACCCGCTAGCCATCCACGATGGCCGGCCCCGACCCGCGCGGACGGGGCGGTTTTGTCCGTTTTCGGCCGATTTTCCGGAAACGCTAGTCCACGGCCTATTTCTGCCCACCGTTCCGTCCTCAGGCGCCCGTGGCGCCCGAAACCAGGCGTACCGCGGCGCGGAAACGCATGGAGCGTCTTGGGCACCCGCTAGCCATCCACGATGGCCCGGACCCGCGCGGACGGGCGGTTTTGTCCGTTTTCGGCCGATTTTCCGGAAACGCTAGTCCACGGCCTATTTCTGCCCACCGTTCCGTCCTCAGGCGCCCGTGGCGCCCGAAACCCGGCGTACCGCGGCGCGGAAACGCATGGAGCGTCTTGGGCACCCCGCTAGCCATCCACGATGCCGGCCGGACCCGCGCGGACGGGGCGGTTTTGTCCGTTTTCGGCCGATTTTCCGGAAACGCTAGTCCACGGCCTATTTCTGCCCACCGTTCCGTCCTCAGGCGCCCGTGGCGCCCGAAACCCCGCGTACCGCGGCGCGGAAACGCATGGAGCGTCTTGGGCACCCGCTAGCCATCCACGATGGCCCGGACCCGCGCGGACGGGGCGGTTTTGTCCGTTTTCGGCCGATTTTCCGGAAACGCTAGTCCACGGCCTATTTCTGCCCACCGTTCCGTCCTCGGGGCGCCCGTGGCGCCCGAAACCCGCGTACCGCGGCGCGGAAACGCATGGAGCGTCTTGGGCACCCGCTAGCCATCCACGATGGCCCGGACCCGCGCGGACGGGGCGGTTTTGTCCGTTTTCGGCCGATTTTCCGGAAACGCTAGTCCACGGCCTATTTCTGCCCCACCGTTCCGTCCTCGGGCGCCCGTGGCGCCCGAAAACCCGGGCGTCCCGCGGCGCGCCCGCATGGAGCGTCTTGGGCACCCCGCTAGCCATCCACGATGGCCGGACCCGCGCGGACGGGGCGGTTTTGTCCGTTTTCGGCCGTTTCCGCAAACGCTAGTCCATCCACTATTTCTGCCCACCGTTCCGTCCTCAGGCGCCCGTGGCGCGGGGCGGGCGTACCGCGGTCGCGGAAACGCATGGAGCGTCTTGGGCACCCGCCATCCACGATGGCCCGGACCCGCGCGGGCGGGGGCCACGGTCCGTTTTCGGCCGATTTTCGCCCACCGTTCCGTCCTCAGGCCCGTGGCGCCCGAAACCCGGCGTACCGCGGCGCGGAAACGCATGGAGCGTCTTGGGCACCCGCTAGCCATCCACGATGGCCCGGACCCGCGCGGACGGGGCGGTTTTGTCCGTTTTCGGCCGATTTTCCGGAAACGCTAGTCCACGGCCTATTTCTGCCCACCGTTCCGTCCTCAGGCGCCCGTGGCGCCCGAAACCCGAGCGTACCGCGGCGCGGAAACGCATGGAGCGTCTTGGGCACCCCGCTAGCCATCCACGATGGCCCGGACCCGCGCGGACGGGGCGGTTTTGTCCGTTTTCGGCCGATTTTCCGGAAACGCTAGTCCACGGCCTATTTCTGCCCACCGTTCCGTCCTCAGGCGCCCGTGGCCAGGCGTACCGAAACCATGGAGCGTCGGGCGTACCGCGGCGCGGAAACGCATGGAGCGTCTTGGGCACCCCGCTAGCCATCCACGATGGCCCGGACCCGCGCCATCCACGACCCGGGGCGGTTTTGTCCGTTTTCGGCCGATTTTCCGGAAACGCTAGTCCACGGCCTATTTCTGCCCACCGTTCCGTCCTCAGGCGCCCGTGGCGCCCGAAACCCGGGCGTACCGCGGCGCGGAAACGCATGGAGCGTCTTGGGCACCCCGCTAGCCATCCACGATGGCCCGGACCCGGACGGGGACGGGCGGTTTTTTGTCCGTTTTCGGCCGATTTTCCGGAAACGCTAGTCCACGGCCTATTTCTGCCCACCGTTCCGTCCTCAGGCGCCCGTGGCGCCCGAAAACCCAGGCGTACCGCGGCGCGGAAACGCATGGAGCGTCTTGGGCACCCCGCTAGCCATCCACGATGGCCCGGACCCGCGCGGACGGGGCGGTTTTGTCCGTTTTCGGCCGATTTTCCGAAAACGCTAGTCCACGGCCTATTTCTGCCCACCGTTCCGTCCTCAGGCGCCCGTGGCGCCCGAAACCCGGGCGTACCGCGGCGCGAAAACGCATGGAGCGTCTTGGGCACCCCGCTAGCCATCCACGATGGCGGACCCGCGCGGACGGGGCGGTTTTTTGTCCGTTTTCGGCCGATTTTCCGGAAACGCTAGTCCACGGCCTATTTCTGCCCACCGTTCCGTCCTCAGGCGCCCGTGGCGCCCGAAACCCGGCGTACCGCGGCGCGGAAACGCATGGAGCGTCTTGGGCACCCCGCTAGCCATCCACGATGCCGGCCGGACCCGCGCGGACGGGGCGGTTTTGTCCGTTTTCGGCCGATTTTCGGAAACGCTAGTCCACGGCCTATTTCTGCCCACCGTTCCGTCCTCGGGCGCCCGTGGCGCGCCCAAACCAGGCGTACCGCGGCGCGCGGAAACGCATGGAGCGTCTTGGGCACCCGCTAGCCATCCACGATGGCCCGACCCGCGCGGACGGGGCGGTTTTGTCCGTTTTCGGCCGATTTTCCGGAAACGCTAGTCCACGGCCTATTTCTGCCCACCGTTCCGTCCTCAGGCGCCCGTGGCGCCCGAAACCCAGGCGTACCGCGGCGCGGAAAACGCATGGAGCGTCTTGGGCACCCCGCTAGCCATCCACGATGGCCCGGACCCGCGCGGACGGGGCGGTTTTGTCCGTTTTCGGCCGATTTTCCGGAAACGCTAGTCCACGGCCTATTTCTGCCCACCGTTCCGTCCTCAGGCGCCCGTGGCCCCCGAAACCCGGGCGTACCGCGGCGCGGAAACGCATGGAGCGTCTTGGGCACCCGCTAGCCATCCACGATGGCCCGGACCCGCGCGGACGGGGCGGTTTTGTCCGTTTTCGGCCGATTTTCGGAAACGCTAGTCCACGGCCTATTTCTGCCCACCGTTCCGTCCTCAGGCGCCCGTGGCGCCCGAAACCCGGGCGTACCGCGGCGCGGAAACGCATGGAGCGTCTTGGGCACCCCGCTAGCCATCCACGATGCCGGCCGGACCCGCGCGGACGGGGCGTTTTGTCCGTTTTCGGCCGATTTTCCGAAAACGCTAGTCCACGGCCTATTTCTGCCCACCGTTCCGTCCTCAGGCGCCCGTGGCGCCTGAAACCCGGGCGTACCGCGGCGCGGAAACGCATGGAGCGTCTTGGGCACCCCGCTAGCCATCCACGATGGCGGCGGACCCGCGCGGACCCGGGGCGGTTTTGTCCGTTTTCGGCCGATTTTCCGGAAACGCTAGTCCACGGCCTATTTCTGCCCACCGTTCCGTCCTCAGGCGCCCGTGGCGCCCGAAACCCGGGCGTACCGCGGCGCGGAAACGCATGGAGCGTCTTGGGCACCCCGCTAGCCATCCACGATGCCGGCCGGACCCGCGCGGACGGGCGGTTTTGTCCGTTTTCGGCCGATTTTCCGGAAACGCTAGTCCACGGCCTATTTCTGCCCACCGTTCCGTCCTCAGGCGCCCGTGGCGCCCGAAACCCGCGTACCGCGGCGCGGAAACGCATGGAGCGTCTTGGGCACCCCTAGCCATCCACGATGGCCCGGACCCGCGGGACGGGCGGTTTTGTCCGTTTTCGGCCGATTTTCCGAAACGCTAGTCCACGGCCTATTTCTGCCCACCGTTCCGTCCTCAGGCGCCCGTGGCGCCCGAAACCCAGGCGTACCGCGGCGCGGAAACGCATGGAGCGTCTTGGGCACCCCGCTAGCCATCCACGATGCCGGCCGGACCCGCGCGGACGGGGCGGTTTTGTCCGTTTTCGGCCGATTTTCCGGAAACGCTAGTCCACGGCCTATTTCTGCCCACCGTTCCGTCCTCAGGCGCCCGTGGCGCCCGAAACCCGGCGTACCGCGGCGCGGAAAACGCATGGAGCGTCTTGGGCACCCCGCTAGCCATCCACGATGGCCCGGACCCGCGCGGACGGGGCGGTTTTGTCCGTTTTCGGCCGATTTTCCGAAAACGCTAGTCCACGGCCTATTTCTGCCCACCGTTCCGTCCTCAGGCGCCCGTGGCGCCCGAAACCCGGGCGTACCGCGGCGCGGAAAACGCATGGAGCGTCTTGGGCACCCCGCTAGCCATCCACGATGGCGGCCGGACCCGCGCGGACGGGGCGGTTTTGTCCGTTTTCGGCCGATTTTCCGGAAACGCTAGTCCACGGCCTATTTCTGCCCACCGTTCCGTCCTCAGGCGCCCGTGGCGCCCGAAACCCGGGCGTACCGCGGCGCGGAAACGCATGGAGCGTCTTGGGCACCCGCTAGCCATCCACGATGGCCCGGACCCGCGCGGGGCAGGGGCGGTTTTGTCCGTTTTCGGCCGATTTTCGGAAACGCTAGTCCACGGCCTATTTCTGCCCACCGTTCCGTCCTCAGGCGCCCGTGGCGCCCGAAAACCCAGGCGTACCGCGGCGCGGAAACGCATGGAGCGTCTTGGGCACCCGCTAGCCATCCACGATGGCGGCCGGACCCGCGCGGACGGCGGTTTTGTCCGTTTTCGGCCGATTTTCGGAAACGCTAGTCCACGGCCTATTTCTGCCCACCGTTCCGTCCTCAGGCGCCCGTGGCGCCCAAAACCCAGGCGTACCGCGGCGCGGAAACGCATGGAGCGTCTTGGGCACCCCGCTAGCCATCCACGATGGCCCGGACCCGCGCGGACGGGGCGGTTTTGTCCGTTTTCGGCCGATTTTCCGGAAACGCTAGTCCACGGCCTATTTCTGCCCACCGTTCCGTCCTCGGGCGCCCGTGGCGCCCGAAACCCGGGCGTACCGCGGCGCGGAAACGCATGGAGCGTCTTGGGCACCCCGCTAGCCATCCACGATGGCCCGGACCCGCGCGGACGGGGCGGTTTTGTCCGTTTTCGGCCGATTTTCCGGAAACGCTAGTCCACGGCCTATTTCTGCCCACCGTTCCGTCCTCAGGCGCCCGTGGCGCCCGAAACCCGGGCGTACCGCGGCGCGGAAACGCATGGAGCGTCTTGGGCACCCCGCTAGCCATCCACGATGGCCCGGACCCGCGCGGACGGGGCGGTTTTGTCCGTTTTCGGCCGATTTTCCGGAAAAGCTAGTCCACGGCCTATTTCTGCCCACCGTTCCGTCCTCGGGCGCCCGTGGCGCCAGAAACCCAGGCGTACCGCGGCGCGGAAACGCATGGAGCGTCTTGGGCACCCCGCTAGCCATCCACGTGCCGGCCGGACCCGCGCGGACGGGGCGGTTTTGTCCGTTTTCGGCCGATTTTCCGGAAACGCTAGTCCACGGCCTATTTCTGCCCACCGTTCCGTCCTCAGGCGCCCGTGGCGCCCGAAACCCCAGGCGTACCGCGGCGCGGAAACGCATGGAGCGTCTTGGGCACCCCGCTAGCCATCCACGATGGCCGGACCCGCCCGCGGGACGGGGGCGGTTTTGTCCGTTTTCGGCCGATTTTCCGGAAACGCTAGTCCACGGCCTATTTCTGCCCACCGTTCCGTCCTCAGGCGCCCGTGGCGCCCGAAACCCGGGCGTACCGCGGCGCGGAAACGCATGGAGCGTCTTGGGCACCCGCTAGCCATCCACGATGGCGGACCCGACCCGCGCGGACGGGCGGTTTTTTGTCCGTTTTCGGCCGATTTTCCGGAAACGCTAGTCCACGGCCTATTTCTGCCCACCGTTCCGTCCTCAGGCGCCCGTGGCGCCCGAAACCCGGCGTACCGCGGCGCGGAAACGCATGGAGCGTCTTGGGCACCCCGCTAGCCATCCACGATGGCCCGGACCCGCGCGGACGGGGCGGTTTTGTCCGTTTTCGGCCGATTTTCCGGAAACGCTAGTCCACGGCCTATTTCTGCCCACCGTTCCGTCCTCAGGCGCCCGTGGCGCCCGAAACCCAGGCGTACCGCGGCGCGGAAACGCATGGAGCGTCTTGGGCACCCCGCTAGCCATCCACGATGGCCCGGACCCGCGCGGACGGGGCGGTTTTGTCCGTTTTCGGCCGATTTTCCGGAAACGCTAGTCCACGGCCTATTTCTGCCCACCGTTCCGTCCTCAGGCGCCCGTGGCGCCCGAAACCCGGGCGTACCGCGGCGCGGAAACGCATGGAGCGTCTTGGGCACCCCGCTAGCCATCCACGATGGCCCGGACCCGCGCGGGACGGGGCGGTTTTGTCCGTTTTCGGCCGATTTTCCGGAAACGCTAGTCCACGGCCTATTTCTGCCCACCGTTCCGTCCTCAGGCGCCCGTGGCGCCCGAAACCCGGGCGTACCGCGGCGCGAAAACGCATGGAGCGTCTTGGGCACCCCGCTAGCCATCCACGATGGCCCGGACCCGCGCGGACGGGGCGGTTTTGTCCGTTTTCGGCCGATTTTCCGGAAACGCTAGTCCACGGCCTATTTCTGCCCACCGTTCCGTCCTCAGGCGCCCGTGGCGCCCGAAACCCGGGCGTACCGCGGCGCGGAAACGCATGGAGCGTCTTGGGCACCCGCTAGCCATCCACGATGGCCCGGACCCGCGCGGACGGGGCGGTTTTGTCCGTTTTCGGCCGATTTTCCGGAAACGCTAGTCCACGGCCTATTTCTGCCCACCGTTCCGTCCTCGGGCGCCCGTGGCGCCCGAAACCCGGCGTACCGCGGCGCGGAAACGCATGGAGCGTCTTGGGCACCCCGCTAGCCATCCACGATGGCCCGGACCCGCGCGGACGGGCGGTTTTGTCCGTTTTCGGCCGATTTTCCGGAAACGCTAGTCCACGGCCTATTTCTGCCCACCGTTCCGTCCTCAGGCGCCCGTGGGCGCCCGAAACCCGGCGTACCGCGGCGCGGAAACGCATGGAGCGTCTTGGGCACCCCGCTAGCCATCCACGATGGGCCGGACCCGCGCGGACGGGGCGGTTTTGTCCGTTTTCGGCCGATTTTCCGAAACGCTAGTCCACGGCCTATTTCTGCCCACCGTTCCGTCCTCAGGCGCCCGTGGCGCCCGAAACCCGGGCGTACCGCGGCGCGGAAACGCATGGAGCGTCTTGGGCACCCCGCTAGCCATCCACGATGGCCCGGACC
>JADLZL010005075.1:0-162877 GCA_015844335.1 Chrysopogon serrulatus | reverse complement strand
CAAAATGATATAAAAGCTTAATCCATACACCTAGAGTAGGGCTTAAACTAACGAATTCAAAGTGTTTTGGTGAATCAATAGTTTCTGCGGGTAAACAGGAAAAGGCACACTTTTAGGCTTCTTTGCAGCACTTAAAGATGCGAATGGGCGCCACGGCAACGAAGGGAACATTCAGAAGAAGAGGCGAGAAGGCACCACACCGAAGGCCGAGGGGCCCGGGCGCGCGAGACGAGCCGACGGTCACGGCCTGGGCCGGCGGTGCAGGGAGCACTCGGTCGGTCGCCCGGTTCGCCCGGTCTACTCCACACCGCCTTTGAGGAATGATGCTCACCACCACCGTCAAAGAGTCGGTTTGATCCAAGGGCTCCGCGTTGATTCGCCGGGGCTATAAAGGAGAGGCACACCCCAAGGAGAATGGAAGAATCCCGGAGAAGAGCTCTAGCTAGAAAACCTGGTGGGATTCTCGGAGGTGTCCCTTGAATGGATGACCTCTCGAGGTTAGCATTCAAGAGAGAGCTAGTTTATACCTCTAGAAGCTAGTTGAGGAGGAAGAAATAGAGTTTAAGAGAAATTTTTGGAGGAGTATCGGCTGTCGGTGCTACCTCTCGGCAGTATACGAGACTGCTACTCGGGAATCTGACACGTGTTCGAAAAGTAAGTTACATTTGTTTATTCTGTTTTTGCGCTGGTTTACGACTCTTTTTTGAGTACTTTAATCCTTGTAGCTCTTACTTGGGTTAGAGTATTCGTAGTGTAAAGCGTGGTGTAGATAAGTTGCTTTCAAATGGAGTACGCACTATTGTCCGGATTTGGTGGTAGCTCGAGGTGACTTATAGCTCAGTTCAGCATACTAGTATTCCACTATGTCAGTAGGCCCTAACGAATGGTTGGTAATGAGTATAGTTTTGTGCATTGCTTATCCTATCCAACTCCCCTAACGAAACATTTAATCATAATTTGCTTGAGCCTGAACTAGATATTACAGTTGTCCCTCTATATCTGACCTTGTTTGCTACTGGTAGTTGAGAATAGTTAGGCGACCCTCACACATCTTCCTTTGGGTTGATATTAAAACCTTAGGTATACTTATCCGGTGAAGTGCTACAGCGTATCCGTGCGCTTGGAATTATTCAGTAGGCATTAACAGATACCCGACAAGCATTTACGGGCGCGTTCTTTGGGAAGACGTCGCTGAGATCACTCTGAACTTATCTCTTAGCTTTTATTATTATAATCTTATCTTTCCTTTATAGACTATCACTCTTTACCTTTTCTATTTCTCTTTACCTTTTCTATCCTTCAATGGATCAACTTAATTCCACACGCCCTATCTATAAATATAACTTCATGAGCCTACGCTTAGGGTGAGCCATCCATAGCCAATCTTAGCCCAGCCTGCGACTATATAGCTCGCCATGTTTAATAGACATGAGGTCGGGGAAACCAGCCTTTCTCGGGGAGGAGGAACAATGCTAGCCCTTACTCTCACCTCAATGAATTCGAACAGGCACAATGCGTGTTTGCGCGATGGGATATGTCGATGAGACATCGGATCTGGAAGCTTTCCTTTTCATATCTATGACTTTTATTTGGAGAAGCTAGACATTGAGCTTGATCTCTCCACGTTAAAGTGTCAAAGGTGATTGGGAAGCATTATGTGCTGAATTACGCCTTCAATTCTATCCCTATTTCTAGGGTAGTAGATCTCATAAGTTCTATCAACTAGACAAGAGAAAGAAAGGAAGACTCTAATTGAAACCGGGGAGCGCTAGCCCCAGCAACTCATTACGGACCTAATAATAGTCTATCCATACCGGACCAGTTCTGCTAACATTTCTATGGGGGTGAATAAACCATGAGGTTATGCTCAACCTTGCCTTGCTTCTGGAGGATCATTCTTGCATATCACTTCTTGCAGAATGTCCTCTACAAAAATTCACAACGAAGCATCCTTAAAGAGCTAGTAGAGGAAAGATCCGATGATTGGTCGGGGAGTCACGCAGGCCGTCTCTCTCTGCTGCCTCTCTGCACCTCTTTCTTTCTCTTCTCTCTCTCTCTAGGCGAGCTGTATCGCAGCGGGCTTGGACCACGGTGGAGGAAGAGATTCACGCTTCAAAATTCATGCTTTACGAGATCGAGGATGATATATTTGCTGATTATGAAACACCTCAAATTATTATGCTATTAGGAACCACCAAAATTCCCGATTGATGAAATCGTCACTGTGTAGCGGGATCTTAAATTCAGGTGAGGCTTTCCTTAAGCAAAGTACTAAAGAGCTTTATTATCGATTATAAGCAATGATTGGTTGAATGAATCGAGTTTTCCTCTACGATATCTGCATCAGGATTGATTTACATCAACCACCATACCTTGCCGACTCCCTGAGGGGCTCTTTTGAAGCACTATACAACCTTGTTGTAGGAGTTAACATCATGTCTATAACATTTTAGACAAAAGTCTTTTCGGAAAGACGCCTTAACCCTAATATTTCTTTCTAAAGATTTACTGAAAAGTCCTTAGGCCATCTTATTCACCAAGTTTCGAATTCTCTGTATGTCTTGTCTGATTTATGTCCAAAGGGATAAGAGTTCATTTGACTTCTATGTCTTTGATGTTATAGAGTTTGGCGTATTGATTGGGCGGCCTATAGAGACTTTGCAAAGAGGACAAGAAGGGAATTTGAACTTTAGCCTTGGGAGAGAATTTTTAGCGCTTTATATCATAACTTCGTGTTCTCAATAGTGAGGGCGGAGTCACTGCAGGCACGATCCTATGGAAGAAGTCTCGAGACAACCCCCAATCATCATTCGAACCGGACTTCAGGATGATCGCGAATAGAGAGGAAGGGAAGGAGATGATGCAGCTGGGCCTGACCCTCTAGATGGTGAGACCACCTAAGCTCCCATAGATCTCAAACCCTTGCCTTACGGACTTAAATATGCTTTCTAAAAAAAATGATCAGGAATCTCCTGTAATAATAAGTGATAAACTCTACGAGGGAGGAGACCTTTAGATTGATCATCATAGTCTTAGAAAAGCATCGATGCACGCTTTGGTTATTCACTCCAGATCTTAAAGGAATCCGGTCTGTTCTTTGCACCCATCGCATTCCTACGAGATCGAGATAACACCCTCTAGAAGAACCACAACGATAACAGATTGAACAATGCGTGAGAGAGGGTTGTTAAGAAAGAGGTTTTGAAGCTGACACATCTTGGGATCATATATCTGTGCCACCTGGTGAGTGGGTAAGCCACATGTGCAAGTTGTGCCTCTAAAGAGAGGCATGGCTTGAGTTGTTAGAAGCAAACAAGAATGAATTAATTCCACAAGAATGCATCACGGATGGCGTATGTGTATTGATTACGAAAACTAAACAAGGCAACAAGAAAAAGATCATTTCCACTTCCCTTCATTGATGAGATGTTGGAAAGATTGTAAATCATTCTTTCTTTTGTTTGTTATTTGATGGGTATTCGGGATATCATCAAATCCCAATCCACCCGATGACCAAAAGCAAAAAACCACGTTTACGTGTCCATATGAACCTATGCCTATGGTAGAATGTCTTTTGGACTATGTAATGCTCCAGCTTTTTTCAAAGATGCATGATGTCTATATTTTTTGATATGATTGAAGTGATAATGGAAGTTTTCATGGATGACTTTTTACGTGTATGGAAAAAACTTTTGATAAGTGCCTTGAAAACTTAGATAAGGTTTTTACAAAGATGTGAAGAAAAGCACCTAGTTCTTAATGAAAAAAATGTCATTTTATGGTTAGAGAAGGAATAGTACTTGGACATTTGGTGTCAAGAGAGGGATAGAGGTAGACAGAGGCTAAAATGGAAGTAATTGAAGGCAACTCTCCCATTAATATAAAGGGAATTCAGAAGCTGCCCTGGAGTCATGCGGGTTTTATAGACGGTTCACATAATTTCTCATACATTGCTTGCCTCTAACAAACTGCTAGCTAAGGGCCGCTCCCTTTGATTTTAGTGAGCTTGTTTAAAGCTTTTGAAACCCTTAAGAAAAGCGGCTTCATCCGGCACCAATCATTCAACCCTCGATTGGTGGCTACCCTTTGAATTGATGTGTGATGCAAGTGATTATCTTTGTGAGGGCAGTTTTGGGACAAACAAGGACAGAAACATCACGCAATTGCATATGCTAGCAAAACTTGTGACAAGACCTCAGCAATTATGCAACTCTGCGAAAAAGAGCTTCTAGTACATTGTTTTGCTATAGACAAGTTTTAAGGTCTTACTTAGTAGGAGCAAAAAGATAATTGTTTATCTTGATCATGCTGCTCTTAAATACCTGCTCACTAAGATGCTAAGCCCGACTCATAAGATGGATTTTGCTACTCCAAGAATTTGACCTAGAAATAAAGATAAAAGGAGTAGAAAACCATTCCCGATCACTTGTCTAGGATGCAATTTGTAAGAATAATGCAGAACTACCGCCAATGACTCTCTTCGAGGCGACACGCTCGCCATCTTCGGGTGTGGCCGGATCCCTGGTACGCAAATATTATCAATTTTATGGTTGCGGGATATGTACCACCGGGGGCAAAGCCGGGGAGGAAAAGCTTATTTATGAAAGTGATCGTCTACATATATGGGATGATCCTTATCTCTTTTCGGTAATGTTGATGGACTACTCCGAAGATGTGCCCACCGAGGAAGGATTACAGATTATTAAAAAATGTCATTCATCCTGCCATATGGAGGTCATTATGGTGCATTCCCGAACTCTGTGCAAAATATAAAGTGATGGATTCTTTTGGCCAACCGTATGCGAAGACACCAGAGCCGTCGAATATGTGGAGCATGCGGAGAAGCACGGCAAATATCAACTCAAGAGATGCTATGCCCCTCACCAGCAATCTTGAATGAGCTCTTTGATGTCTAAGATAGATTACATGGGACCATTTTCAAAATCGGAGCAGCAACTAGTGATTTTCTAGTGGCGATTGATTGTAATCTCAAAGTGGGTAGAAGCACAGCCATGCAAAGGCGCAATTCTACAAATTCCAAGAAGATTTCAGAACAATATTTCCAAGATTGATTGTTCAAGAATGGTGATTAGTGATGGAGGAACTCACTTCATTGACAAAGACTTTCGTAACTACTTAATGAAGCAGAATTCAGCATCCGTGGCTACTCCTTACCATCCTCAAACGTGGTCAATAGAGACTTCAATAAGCAAATCAGAATATCCTATAGAAAACAGTTAATGAGATGGGGAGCGCGGAAGGAGAGCTACGGGCCGCACTATGGGCATGCCCGAGGCTTTGCTGGTTACCTCTTGGCTTGGAAGTCACACCTACTGACTGGTCTACGGCAAGACACATCATTTGCAATAGAGCTTGAGTTCAAAGCTCATTGGGCAATCAAGAAATGGAATATGGATCTCTTGAGGCCCATTTGGGACAAAAGAAAGATGCAACTCTGAACTAGAATGGCGAGAAAAAGCATATCATACAAGATCTATAAGAGAACCAAGGTGGCATGATAGCGGAATTAGAAGAAGGCTTCAATCCTGGAATGGAGTGCTATTATTCAACTCCCGGGGTGAATTGTCGGACATGGAAAATTCTGAAGCAAATGAGAGACCATTCACGTGTGCATTCGCTGCATCATCACATGGGGCGGTGACACTTCAAAATCACGAGGTACGTTATTCAAGGAATGATAAATGGCCAGCGTCTTAAAATTTTTCTAGAACCTTGAACCACGAAGAGTGGATGAAATTTATTTCTTAACCTTTCCCTAATTTATTAAAAATAAAAACCCGTGCGGTGGGTCGCGACGGGCGACGCGGAGAAGATGGGCGGGTGCAACCCGCGAGAAAGGGCTGCCGGGAACGCCCGGGCCAAGGTGGGACCGGCCGGTCCACCCGGCCGGTCGGTCTACGGTGCCGCCTCGGGGTCACCGCCTCCCCTTGCGGGTTTGTTCCGTTGGGGTTCCAAATATTATTAGGGCGTGATCCGTGTCAGCGCATGCAGCTAGCGTAGATGCTGGGATAGATTAGGATGGAATGACCCACCCTAGGAGCAGGGACTAAACAAGCCCACAGGGTCATTACTCCCCCTCATCCCCCAAGAGCTCTCTCTCTCTTGGCACAGGGCGAGAGGAAACGCCGATCTCCACCCTCCACCAAATGGCCAGCAAGCCTTCCCACCGTCGAGGCGGAGGAGGTCACTCCCAGCAGCGATCATCCCGCCAAAGCAGCTGTGGTGGTGCCGCAAAGACGTCGTCCGGTGCCGCCAGGGAGGTCGTCCAGGAGGCGGGCTCGAACCTCGGGGGCTCCTTTGGAGGAGGCGGCGCTTTGCTCAAGCCATCGGGAAGCGGCAGAGTGCGCCTCCAGCTCCTCGAAACCCACTTCTTGGAGATAAGCACGCGCTCGGTCGACCCTGGCATCTCCCCCGGGGCACCAAGTTACTCTCTACGCAAGAGAGGGGGAGGAATTTGGGTGTCACCTAAGTTTGGGGGTGGTGGCCCCAGACAAAAATACACCACGGAGAAAGGGGGCGGATGAGCTTCTGGATTTCCTGAGGCGTGTGCAGAAATGGAACGACCAGAGACTGTGTTATATCGCATAGGTGGGTGGGAGGCTCGGGAGGAGAAGCAGGACTGCACAAGCCGACAGCCTCGGCTCAGCCTGGGCACGGCTAGAGACTGGGATGAACTCTGTGAGGGACGATGCCATTTGTCTGGGATGCTCGATGCCACGACTATTGGTGTGCGGCCTTAGCTAATCTAGAGCTAAAGCCTTGAGAAGAAAAAAAAGTGCAAGAATAAGGCGCTAAGAGATAGAGTTGAGGAGTTAGAAGAAAGAATAGATGATATAGAGATGTATAGAGCTACGTGAGAGTCATTCATTAGTTTGTTTCCCAATAGTTCGTTAGTCGGTTTGATTAGTTCAATTAGTTAATTCCTTCGTTCATTCATTGTGCCTCATTTATAATAAAGAAGTCAAAAGTTTTTGGGAGTACCATCTCTCTCTGAATCTCTTTGACATCTATACCTTGTTGTGCATAAAGGAAGCTTGAAATAAGTGTGGAAACAACCGAGTAAAGGCTTCCTGAAGGACATCTCACAGGGAGCCAGGTAGCACTCTAAAGCACTCTCTTTAACAACTGAGCTTAATTGAATATTATCCTTTAATGAATCATGATTACACCTCGAGGATAAATTTACATTAATGATCATGGCAAGGCCCAAGAATCACACTTGGAAGTTTAACTCCTTCTCCTGTACCCACACACAGCTGTTGGACTCCTTTTAAAGAGGACTTCAACCCAACTACCTTGGAGGTGTTGCATTGACAATAAGTATGATGAAGCTGCTCTTGCTTGAAAAGCACCGGGGATACACCTGCTGCCTCACACAGTTCATTGGGCTTCATGTTTCAAGTACCAGAAAACAGATAGCATTATTAAAAGCCTCTATCACAGTGGCCGGTTTAATACCTCACATGTAGGCCCAGCCACGCTGATCCTACTGTTTTTTCTTCCTGCAAGTTACTTACTTTTGCATGGAGCTGCAGCTCTCCGGCTTGAGTTTTTTAAATGTTTATGGGAACTTGTATTATCAGATCTCAGTCCACCACATCCATGTACTCTATCCTGCTGAGGGTGGCGCGACTTTTCATCCATAATGTCTTGCTCTTGCATACCTTTTAAACTGAAGAGGACGATCTATCTCATTTTGGGTGGGATAGGTGTTCATCTAATAACTCTGAATATTATGGGAGTCAAATATGAGGTGCTTTTGAGTTCGTTGGATGGGCATGGACTGTGTGTAGAAAAGAAGAAAATGGATAGAGGATGCAGTTGTTAAAAAAGAACAAAGGCACAAGATGCCTAATCTCTGGAAGAGAAAGAAAGAAAAGATTCAAGATATTGTTACATTATAAACGCATATATGAAACTAAAGAGAGATGTAATCTATTAAAGAGCATGACATAAGTAGAATAGGATAATATATGTATTCCACATTGGAAGAATCTTAGTCTAAGGTACACTTCTTATATATAACCGGACTCTTCATTGGCTCAGTTGTGCATGGGGATGGGAGCCATACTTGTCTTATTTTTTAAAGGCCCAGCACAGACTCATTTCAGGAGTCTGAGCTAGGACAGAAGTTTTGTGGGAGGAGGCATGTGCTCTAGGCCTCAGCCTAAAGAAAGGATGAGGGCCACACATATGTTAAAGTGATATAAAATCAATCCTTCTACCTAGAGTAGGGCTTTAACTAACGAATTCCACGAGTTTTGATGAATCAATGGTTTTGCAGTGTAAACGCCGGAAAGACACACTTTTGAGCTACACTGCAATGAAGAATGACCGGAATGGACACCACGGCAACACAGAACATTCCAGAAGAGACAAGAAGGTACTGCACTGAGCCGGGGGCCCGGGGCGGCCAGGCTAGACCGGCCGGTCTGCCTGACCCCGCCGGCTCTGGGGCCACCCCTGTTCGCGCCCGGTTCGCCCGGTTTACTCCACCGCCTTTGAGGAATGATCTCCACCATCCGTCAAGGTCGGTTTGATCCAAGGGCTCACGTTGATTCGCCAGGGCTATAAAAGGAGAGGCACACCCCCCATGGGAGAATCCAAGAGAAGAAGAGAAGAGCTTTAGCTAGAAAACCTAATTAGGATTCTCGGAGGTGTCCCTTGAATGGATGACCTCTTGAGTTAGCATTCCAAGAGAGAGCTAGTTCTATACCTCTAGAAGCTAGTTCTTCAGAGGGAGAGGAATAGAGTTTAAAGAGAAAGTTTTGGAGGAGTATCGACCTGTCGGTGCTACCTCTACGGCTTGTATCTGAGACTACTTTGGAGTCAACTTCTGTGTTCAAGTAAGTAACATTGTTTATTCTGTTTTGCTAGTTTACGACTCTTTTTGAGTACTTTAATCCTTGTAGCTCTTGGGTTAGAGTAGTATTCGTAGTGTAAGCGTGGTGCTTAGACTCCGTTACTCGTAGATGTACCCTATCGTCCGGATTTGGTGGTAGCTCGCGGAGGTGACTTGTAGCTCCGTTGAATCTTACTTATTCCACTATCCCGTCAGTAGGCCTAGCAGGAGAATAGTTGGTAGCTAAGTATAGTTTTGCCTGTGCTTATCCTATCCAACTCCCTAGTGAAACATTTTAATCATAATTTAGTTGAGCCTGAACTAGAAGCCCTAGTCGTCCCCTCTATATCCCTACCTTCTACAGCCTTGTTTGCTACTCAGTTGGTTAAGTGTAGTTTAGAAGACCCTCACATATCTTCCTTTGGGTTCGATATTAAAACTAGGTATACTTATCCGGTGAAGTGCTACAACGTATCCGTGCGCTTGCGGAATTATTCAAGAGGCATTAGCGTATACCAACAAGTATTTCTCGGCGCCGTTCTTTGGAAGACGCCGCCGAGATCACTCAACTTATCTTAACCTGTACTATAATCTTATCTTTTCTTTGTAGACTATCACTCTTTACCTTTTCCATTTCTCTTTACCTTTTCTATCCTTCAATGGATCAACTTAATTCCACGCCCATCTATAAATATAACTTCATGAGCCTACGCTTAGGGCCAGAGCCACCCGCAAAGCCAATCTTAGCCTCTGACTATAAGCTACGCCTATGTTTAATAGACATGGTCAGAAACCAATCTTTCTTAGGAGAAGACAATGCTAGCCCTTATTCTCACCTTAATGAATTCGAACAAACCTGTGCGTGTTTGCGCATTAAGGATATGTCCGATGAGACTATCCGATGGAAGCTTTTTCCTTTCTCTTTGACTAGAGAAGCTAGACATTGGTATGATCTCCACGTTGAGAGTGTTAAAGGTGACTGGGAAGCATTATGTGCTGAATTCTGCCTTCAATTCTATCCTATTTCTAGGGTAGTGGATCTCCACTTAGAAGTCCTATCCTTTAGGCAAGAGAAGAAGGAGACTTTAATTGAAGCCCAGGGAACGCTTTTAACCGCTTAACTCATTCTCCGGACCTAGTCTATCCATACCGGACCCCCGTCCTACTTCAATATTTCTATAAGGGTCTGAATAGAAAAACCACAAAATTCCTCAACCTTGCTTCTGGAGGATCATTCTTGCATATCACTCCTGATGTTGCAAGAAATGTCCTTACAAAAATTCATGAAAATGAAGCATCTTTAAAGAAGCTAGTAGAGGAAGAAGATCCGATGGTTGATCGTGAATCCACACCTACCACATCTCAACCTGCAACTATCAACGAGCTTGAACCATAGGAGGAGGAAGAAATTCCACTTCCAAAATTCATGCTCGAGATCGAGGATGATATATTTGCTGATTATGGAAACACCTCAAATTATTATACTATTAGGAGACCACCGAAGTCAACGAAGTCATCACCTAGTAACAGAGTCTTAAATTCTTCTGAGGTGGCTTTCCTTAAGCAAAATGCTAAAGAGTTTGTGTCGATTATAAGCAATGATTGGTTAAATGAGTCAGAGCTTTCCTCTGATATCATCCGAGTTGATTTTACATCAACCACCATACCTTGCCGAATCCACAAGGGATCTTTTGAAGCATTATACAATCCTGTTGTGGGAGTTAAACATCATGTCTGCAACATTTGCTCAAGATCTCTTAAAAGACATACCCTTAACCCCAACAACCAAGTTTATGAAAAGTCCTTTAGGCCATCTTATTCCAAGTTTTAGAATTCTCTATGTCTTACCTATTCATGTCAAGGAGATAAGAGTTCATTTGAGCTTCTATGTCTTTGATGTCATAGAGTTTGACGTATTGATTGGACAGCCTATAGCGAGACTTTTGCAAGAAGGACAAGAAGGGAATTTGAACATTAGCCTTGGGAAGAATTTTAAACTGCCTATATCCATAACTCGTGTTCTCAATAGTGAGACTGAGTTACTTCCTGAGCCTGATCCTATGGAAGAAGTCTTAGAGGCAACCCTTGAATCATCTTTCGAACTGGATTTTGAGGATGATCCCGAACCACTAGAAGAGGAAGGAGACAGTACGTTAGAACCTGACCCTCTAGATGAGTCTGAGGAACCACCTAAGCCTCCCATAGAGCTCAAACCCCTGCCTTTTGGACTTAAATATGCCTTTCTAAATAATGATCGAGAATCTCCTGTAATAATTAATGACAAACTCTCTGAGGAGGAGACCTTCCGATTGATCACAGTCTTAGAAAAGCATAGATCCGCTTTTGGCTATTCACTCCAAGATCTTAAAGGAATCAGTCCCCGTTCTTTGCACCCATCGCATTCCTACAGATCCTGAGATAACACCCTCTAGAGAACCACAACGTAGATTGAATAATGCGATGAGAGAGGTTGTTAAGAAAGAGGTTTTGAAACCGTACATGCCGAATCATATATCCTGTGCCACACGGTGAGTGGGTAAGCCCCATGTGCAAGTTGTGCCTAAAAAGGGAGGCATGACAGTTGTTAGAAATGACAAGAACGAATTAATTCCACAAAGAACTGTCACGGGATAGCGGATGTGTATTGATTACCGAAAGCTAAACAAGGCAACAAAGAAAGATCATTTTCCACTTCCCTTCATTGATGAGATGTTGGAAAGATTGGCAAATCATTCTTTCTTTTGTTTCCTTGATGGTATTCGGGATATCATCAAATACCAATCCACCCCGATGACCAAAGCAAAACCACATTCACATGTCCATACGGAACTTATGCTTACCGTAGAATGTCTTTTGGACTAAGTAATGCTCCAGCTTCATTTCAAAGACGCATGATGTCTATATTTTCTGATATGATTGAAGTGATAATGGACGTTTTCATGGATGACTTTTCTGTGTATGGAAAAACTTTTGATAAATACCTTAAAAATTTAGATAAGGTTTTGCAAAGATGTGAAGAAAAGCACCTAGTTCTTAATTGGGAAAAATGTCATTTCATGGTTAGAGAAGGGATAGTACTTGAACATTTGGTGTCCGAGAGAGGGATAGAGGTAGACAAAGCTAAAATTGAAGTAATTGAACAACTACCTCCTCCCGTTAATGTGAAGGGAATTCGAAGCTTCCTAGGTCATGCAGGCTTTTATAGACGGTTCATACATAACTTTTCGTACATTGCTAGACCTCTAACAAACCTGCTAGCTAAGGATGCTCCCTTTAAATTTGATGACGCTTGTTTAAAAAGCTTTTGAAACCCTTAAGAAAGCGCTCATCTCGCACCAATCATTCAACCCCCTGATTGGTCGCTACCTTTTGAATTGATGTGTGATGCAAGTGATTATGCTGTGGGGGCAGTTTTGGGACAAACTAAGGAAAAAGAAACATCACGCAATAGCATATGCTAGCAAAACTTTGACAGGACCTCAACTTAATTATGCAACTACTGAAAAAGAGCTTCTGGCTATTGTTTTTGCTATAGACAAGTTTAGATCTTACTTAGTAGGAGCAAAGGCAATTGTTTATACTTGATCATGCTTGCTCTTAAATACCTGCTCACTAAGAAAGATGCTAAACCCCGACTCATAAGATGGATTTTGCTACTCCAAGAATTTGACTTAGAAATAAAAGATAAAAGAGGAGTAGAAAACCCCATTTGCCGATCACTTGTCTAGAATGCGCTTTAAGAATATGCAGGAACTACCAATCAATGACTCTCTTCGAGACGACACACTCTACGCCATCTCGAGATCGGATCCCCGGTACGCGAATATTGTCAATTTTATGGTTGCGGGGATATGTACCACCGGGAGCGGACAGAGAAAGCTTATATACGAAAGTCGTCTACATATATGGGATGATCCTTATCTCTTCCGAGTATGTGTTTGATGGACTACTCCGTAGATGTGTGCCTACCGAGGAAGGACTACGATCATTAAAAATGTCACTCATCACCATATGGAGGTCATTATGGTGCATTCCGAACCCATGCAAAGATCCGGCAAAGTGGATTCTTTTGGCCAACCATGTATGAAGACACCAAGAATTTCGTCCGAAGATGTGGAGCATGTTAGAGGCACGGCAATATCAACTCAAGAGATGCTATGCCCCTCACCAACAATCTTCAGATCGAGCTCTTTGATGTCTAGGGAATCGATTACATGGGACCATTGTTGACACGAAATGCGACGCACTGTGCCTCACACACAGCAAGCCGAAAAGCGTGGCTTCAATCGAACAGCCGCACGGTTTGGAAATCAGGAAGCGCGCTAGTCAGTTTGATCTGAAATCTGACAAGGGACAAAAGATTGTTAAATACAAAATCAGAACATGCCGGATGAGACCCGAGCATAGCCTCCGTATATACGGCCCTCGAAGCCACTTACGACGACATACAGCTATAAAGGCATGCGCCAATCATGCATATGATTCATTCGGCTAATATGAAGACAAAACATGTGGAACATTTGATTGCCGAACGCGCATGCATGAGAAGACATGTTTGAACAAGTAAAAATTGATCATGAATTTTAAGCATAACCAAGCTCAGCCAGTCCAAATTGATTTGGGGTCCATGAAGAAGGAACAAACAAGCTATCACAAATAAACCCATCAAGAACTTGCATCCGCCGCACGACACTCGGTCCTATCAAGATTCAAACGCTTCTAACGTGCAAGAACCCGCAACATGTAACAATCTAGATTGATCTTATTTGGCTATATAGGCATATGATCTATCTTTCATGGTGACATGATGTGTACGTCAAAGAACAAATAGATCTATGAAAATAAAGAGCCGAAAACAACCAATCTAGATTGGGCAAAAGAGTGTTACAAATAAATAAAAGCGTTAAACACATGCAACACGTGATAACTTAATGAATCTACTAGATCTTGCCGAATCTAATAGAGCCGATAACTATCTTGCTTCGCTAAGCTATCAAGCAGACGCCTACCGCACGGCCATCTAGTCGAGATAAACAAAGCATAAGCAAAGACTTCTTGATCGTCAAGCGCACGCTGCCGCACGGCCATCCAACGAGACAAAACAAGACTACTTGCATCAATATCTAAATCCACCGCATGATACTAGACATGATAGCAAGGTTGCCGGAACTTACGGAGGTCGACGGATCGATGGTTCCTCTCGAAGAACTCGGCGACACGACAAAAAAAGACTCGAAACTTGGCACGGGGCGGTTGTGTTGATTTGATTGTGAATATTCTTTACAATGGTCGAGGGTTTATATTTATACCCTGGACATAACATGAGTCCTAAGAGATTACGATTACACAATTCATTAAAGGTAACTCAAAAGCATGGTGATTCTCTTGCTATAGCCTTCCTCGAGTCCTTGATCATCACGCTCTTCTCCTTCTATTCGGCTTCCCGCTTGCCACATTTTGCTTCCCGAATGGAGCCACCGCCTTTAAAGATAGCCGACCGCATCGAATGCTTGCCGAACCGTCCGAGTTAGCCGTAACGAACACTTGCCGAATAGTTCAAGGTTAACCGACCGCACAAGCGTTTGCCGAATGCGCCGATCTCTTGCCTTTCCGCGAGCTTTTTGCCGAACGGGCCCACTGTCATCTTTTTCGGCTCTTACCAAAATCCAAGCAGTTAACACATCCCCTCAATTTCGGGATAAAAGTGAGTTTTATTCCGAAATTGACCACAAACTCTTTTCTCATCTAGGTCAACACTGGTTAAATCTGCGGCCGCCACCCGAAATCCGAATTCTCCGTTCTAGATTCAAACCCACTTTTAGTACTCAATGGCGACCCAGGATGGAGTTCCAGAGGTAATTTCTTGCTTCTTTTATGTATTCGGCAATTTCCTCATTGATCCTTCGCCTTTTTCTGATTCACTTCTTCTGGTTGCGTCACTCTGTTGAAGGAATACAAGGATGAGACTTTGATCCCCTACGCCGTGAACCCTGATTCATATTTCTTGGGGCCGATGGGAGATCCTAACCCGATTGAATTCATTGAGAAGGAAACTCGAGGATCCCTTTCAAATCTGAAATCACCCCCCGCCGAATCGGTGGCGAACACCTTCAAGACTTGGCCGTTTCCTCCAATTGCCGGATGGCGAAATTGGTACCGAAGGATGCTGGAGAAAAGCAGCAGTCACTGGGAGTCCCAAGACATTCAGCATTGCCTGGAGTTATCCCTGTCAGAGACACCCCGAAACGACTTCCTTCTGATAGCAGCCACCCACTTCTGGTCTGATGCTGCTAATGCCTTCATCTTTGGTCATGGCCCAATGTCTTTTACTTTGGCCGACATTTTCATGATGACCGGCCTAAATGTGACAGCACCGGTGTACCCTTCCAAGTACAAGGATAGCAGCAACCAAAAGGCGTTAAGTCCGAAGTGGATGGATGAAGTACATCAATACTTACAAATCATCCGGTCAGTACTTGACAAAGAATACAAGGCTTTCCCCGAACATGTGGTCGCAGATTCATCTTCTGTGGAAAATCAAATGAGCCGACTCGAATTACATGGTAATGGTGAAGAGTTGGCTATAGGCACCCCGATTCCCTTGGGCAAGTATTTCTTAGGGGTCAGTCTATCACATGATGCACAAGACCGCTGTTCAAATGCGTCAACATGGGGAAATACATTGTGTGAATGGTCCTTGGTGGTTTGTCCGATGTGGCTGCAGTTGTACATGCATCAAATAGTGTCTCAGATCTCCCATGACTTGGGCTTCCCTTCGCTAATCATCTTTGAAGACGACCAAGAAAAAAAAAAGGCCTGCCAAACATATGGAGAAGCAAAGATCCTCTGTTAGCATTGACATAGACATTGGTCACCTCGTCAAGTCTGTTCTTCAAAGGTTTTGAGAATGTACTGCTCCCTTATAGGGAAAATGAGAATTTGACTCTTCCCCGCAAGTTTAGTTATGAGTTTGGGTGCTCGCACCAAGTGTCCATAGAGGTTTTCAACTCCTTTATCAAGCCTTGCACTTTACCAAATAGAGTTCCACCATGGAAGGTTACCGCGCCCCACTTATGAATTTTATAACCCAAACATGGTGGCCGACAAACTAGGATGTGGACAGTTGCCCCCAAGGCTATTCTTCTCTAGGATCATAAAGCCCAGGGAAGAGATAAAAGATGATATGGAGGCCAAAAAAGTTTTTGAACTTGGATGGGACTTGCCAACATATGCACCTTCCCCACTCGGATTGATACATGCTGCCCATCCCTTGTTTGCTTCCTGGTGGCGAGAATGGCGTGCCCACATCTTTAATATACCAGTGCATCCTTTATGCCAAGATTTGCAGGCTCAATTTGCTTCTGATAGTGAGGTAACTTTCTTGTACCTATATTTTCTCACCATTGGATTCATTCCTGATTTTAACACTTTGTCATTCACAGGATATTGAGCCTACTCCTCCTTCTTGAGCAGCTCAGTATTACCAGGCTGGGCCTATTCCTACTTTGGGATATAATGCCCCTACTTTGGCAGCTTTCATGAAAACCCCAGCAGTTTTGGGTTCAGCACTTCCAAGAAGAGAGAGCAAGAGGAAAGCCACTGCTGAATCAAGCAAGGATGTCACTGTGCCCAGGAGAACAAGATCCAAGAAAGCTAAACTGTCTCCCAAGGTACACCCTTGTCCAGTTTTTGTTTAGGCAATAATTTTGTACTCACTTCCTCTCGCCTGCTGACCCACAGGTTAAACTTTCAAGATCGGCCAATGCTTCAACAACCATTGAGATCCCTCCTCAGGCCTCTGCTGGAGATGCAGAAATCCAAGAAACCACTGGCTATACTGGTATTATTATCCCAGTTGATCGTTCCCTTTCTTTGTACTAGATGCACTGAATAGTCCTCTCATTCTGCTACTTCTACATTTTAGAAACAGATCAATTCTTGGACAGGACAGCAGAAGAATCCTCTTCTCACCAGGCTTCTAGCTCATCATCCCTGGGCATCCAATCAAGTCCTCAACCAAGCCGGAGTAGGATTCAACCTGAAGAAGACTCTATTCAAAAGGTAATACTTCACTTCATTGGTTTCTCTAACAATTTTGACCAATCGGCTAATGGTTTTCCTTCCTTTAAGGATGAGGCCAAGCCGACTGTCGGCTACTCTTTCACAGTTGAAGAGTACATCAATGAGGGAGGTGAAGAAGCTATATCTCATCAGAGGTTATCAGCAGAGAACCAGTCTCGGCTTAAGGAAATAGCTCTTTTGCTAACCAAGGACATCAATATTCTGGTCCAAGATGCAGATCAGATAAGGGACCTGGTTAAACTCATTGACCAAGAAATCCCTCCAACTCTTAGGGTTTCCTTAGAATCTGCAACTCATCTTGATGACCATCTTGGTAAGGTCAGGAGGGCAAACAAAAACATGGCCTCTAGAGCTACTCTGCAGAGTGACAATCTGATGAAGAAGCAACAAGCCAGAGAGCTGCATTCTGAGATTCAGGCTGCTAAACAATCTTTGTCAACTTTGGAGCCTGAACTGAAAGCTATGGAGGAAGAAAAGGCCAGGCTGGAAGCTCAATTGGTTCAGTTAAATGCCAACATTCAGTCCCACAAAGATAGAATTGCCAATCTGCCGAGCTCCATAGATGCAGCCAAAACAAAGATAGCATCTGTCATCAAGGAGAATCAGCAGATCAAAACCAGGCTTACCAAAATCCAAAGCTCTGAGGATGACGATAAGAAGGTGCTAGAGGAAGTTAGCCGAATTAGGAATGATGCTATAGATGCAATCAAATTGTTCCTAGGCGAGTGAAGCACCGGCTTTGTAATGTACTCATATGTATCATGCTATATTCCTGAGCAATTGCATTCCTTGTTATGTTTTGCCCTTTTAATCTCTGCCTGATTGATGACATAGCCGAATACCTCGAGCTTCCCGATTAGGAGGATAGCATACCGCCTCAGGCTTCCCGATTAGGAGAATAGCCGATCCCTTTGAACCGTCATTTTTGATTTAGCCGAGCCTGGCCCAGTCCGGTAACGGCCCAAAAGGAGTAAACCCTACTTCGTCGCTTGGGATACCCCGAAATATACGCCACGATCTCCACTTTGGATTATAAATAAAGCCCTTCCTCAGCCTTCACTGTTACCTCCGACTAGCATACTCACCGCCGTCTCTTCATCTCTCTGCGTCATCCAACCCTAAGAAGAGGATCAATCCTTCAGAGCGCCAATGTCGAGCGGCGGTGATGATCGCGGCAAGCGTCCTGCTGAGGGAGAGGCAGAGGGAAGTCGAGCACCGCGTCGTCAGCACCACGGGTGAGAATCAATCAGTGGCTTCTTTGCGGTTCATGCTTCATGTTCATCTCCTCTAACCTTGGTTTTCTTCATTTGCTTAGGGCGAGGGTCATCACTGGCCAGCACCACCTCCTCCCTCCGATGGTGGTAACTCAACTGGGCACCTCGGACCAGCCGGTCCCTGTCTCCGGCTCCTCGAGTTCGTCGAGCTCTTCCGAGTCCGACAACTCATACAACGCCAACCCTTGGGGTCCGGCGGAATCAGAGGGTGAGGACCCTCTGTACATTCACGAGGAGGCGCTCCGGTTCCGCAAGGAGAGGGATGAGGCCCGGAACGAGCTGGGCGACATCTCCAAGCAGTTCGGCATTGCGCAAGCCGAATGGGAGGATCAGCGCAAGCAGCTCTGCGACGCCATTACTGGTTCGGCATCCTCACATAAATTTCTTTTCTCTCAATCCTCTTTGTGTGCTGACTTACTTTTCTTGTTTAGCACTGTCTGCAGAGAATGAGCGTCTGAAGGCAGCGGCGAACAGGGTGACCGACAAGGTGAACGCCCAGGGAGAGACTGTCGAGGCACGCCTGGATGCTGTAGACGGCCGAGTTGATCAGGCCGTCATCCAAGGTGTGCACCTTGGCGCATCTCTCGGCCTGGCGGCGATGTCTTCCCGGACCGGCGAGGACTACTCTGTCCAAGCCGTGGGCTTTGCTGGTGGCCCTCCTCATGAGATTGAGGACGTTAACGAGCGTTTGGAGCAGTATGAAGATCATGCTGCTGCCCTCACTGAGTCCACCAATCCTCAGTCCGTCCTGAATAAGTTATTCCAGGAGTAGTTTGTAATTAGGGATTGAATGTAAATAATCAAATTACTTTCTGAAGATGCGTTTGTTCATGATTTTTGATTTGGATGCCGAATAGTTGTCTTTAGCATTTTTCTGAACAAAAATAACTCTGAAATGATGTTTCCCGAATGTAATGATGTCATCTTAGCCGAGTAGATCTTAGTCTTGCGTTGCAATCGATTTGACGTGTCATTGAGTATTGTCATTCGACGCTTCACTTTCTCTTCTTCCGATAAACCAACCAGTCAGAATGCCCAAGTCAATTCCAAACCATTCGGCTATATTTGTACTAAAGGCGATACAAACTGTATCGGCTATTTGCCAGTTTCACAATTTTTCGGCTAAAGGCGATGTTGTTTCATCGGCTGTTTAACTTCAAACTCCTTTTATGAACCAACCTCAACACTGGGGTAATATTTTTTAAGATATCGTCCGTTGATAGCTCGGCAAATTCTTCTCCAAACAAAGTCTTCAAAATATATGCATTGCCGGGCACACATCTTTCTACCCGAAAGGGTCCTTCCCAATTCGGAGACCATTTGCCGAACGCTCGTCTTTTGATCCAATCGGCAAATAGTCTTCCAAACCGATCACCTTCCTCGTGAATTGCTTTATCTTGACTTTCTTATTGTAGTATTTGGCAACACGTACTTTGTTTTTCTCAATGTTTTCCAGTGCCTTGAGACGAATCAGATGCAAATCCTCCAGTTCATCTATCATCAGATTTGTATAATCTCCTTTTCCCAAATCCTTTTGTAACATAACTCGCCTCGAACCCGATTGCAACTCCCAAGGTAACACAGCATGATGCCCATAAACCAACTCATAGGGAGATGTTTGAGTCGACCCGTGACCAGCCATTCGGTAAGCCCACAATGCCTCATTAAGAACCAAATGCCATCTTCTTGGCTTCTCATCAATCTTCTTTTGAATGATCTTGACCATAATCTTATTTGATGCTTCGCTCGGCCATTGGCTTGTGCATAATAAGGAGAAGAATTATACAACTTGATTCCCATGTCTTCGGCAAAATCACAAAACTCCGAAGAAGTAAATTGAGTTCCTTGATCGGTCGTTATAGTTTGAGGGATTCCAAACCTATAAATTATATGCTCTTTAACGAAATTGATCATATTTTCTGACGTGACCCTCTTCAATGGAATAGCTTCAACCCACTTGGTAAAATAATCCGTGGCCAAGAGCACAAACTTATGTCCTTTGCTCGAAGGAGGATGAATTTGACCAATTAAATCTATGCCCCATCCTCTAAATGGCCAAGGTTTGATTATTGGGTTCATAGCGAATCTTTGGAGCCTTCTCGAATATTGCTGAATTTTTGACAATCATGACATCCCTTATAATATTCAAAGCAATCTTCCAAAGATGGTTGGCCAAAAATAACCAGTTCTCCGAATTATCCACTTCATTCGGTAAGCTGACTGATGTGCACCACACAATCCTTCATGCACTTCATACATCACTTTTCTGGCCTCTTTTTGACTCAAGCATTTAAGCAATACTCCATCTATAGATTTGTAATATAACTGATCATCAAGAAGCACGAACTTGAGGGCTTTATACCTGAGCTTTCGGGAAACTCTCTGTGATGGATTTCTTAGATATTCGATGATTTCGCATTTCCAATCATCAACCACTCGCTCAGTACTCAAAATATCTTCATCTATAGTGAGGATTTCTTGATTTTCACGATATCCGAAGCGCTTTGAGCTAACCTATTTGCTTCTTCATTGTGCCCCCTAGGGATATGGTGCAAGGTTGCTACCCGAAAGCTTTTCAAAAGTTCCCGGCATTCTTCATAATATTCTCTCAACACATCACTCTTGCATTCATATTGGCCAGTTAATTGGTTAATTACTAGCTCGAGAATCCCCAAAGATCTCAACAAAGAACGGCTTTCACTTCTATAAGAAGCCGAAGCCCTCTAAGCAATGCTTCATACTCCGCTTGATTGTTAGTAACATAAAATTCAATGGGAATAGCATACTCAAAAGTTGCTCCCTGTGGAGAAATTAAGAGAATACCAGCACCACCACCTTTGCAACAGGATGAACCATCGAAGAATAAAGCCCAAGGCACAATGCTTACCATCTCAACAGAAAGATCACGATGTTGTGTAATAAAATCGGAAATAATTTGACCTTTTACTGCTTTTGTAGATTCATATCTTAAATCAAACTCTAATAAAGCAAAAATCCACTTGCCAATCCTTCCATTCAAAATTGGCATTGATAGCATATGCTTTATTACATCAAAACTAGAAATCACCACACATTCGGCATTTAACAAGTAGTGCCGAAATTTGGTACATGAGTAATACACACACAAGCAAAGTTTCTCTGTAGCCGAATATCTTGTTTCTGGATCCAATAACTTTCGGCTAAGATACGCTATTACTTTCTCCTTTCCTTCAAACTTTTGCATGAGGGCCGATCCTATCGTTAGACTATCGGCCGCCACGTACAACCTGAAAGGCTTGTCAAGCTGTGGAGGTACCAGCACTGGTGACGCCTTCATGTATTCCTTGATTTCATCAAAAGCCTTTTGTTGTACGTCACCCCATACAAATGCTTGACCCTTCTTGAGCTTTAAAAGTGGAGAAAAAGGCAAGACTCTTTCTGATAAATTGGATATAAATCTTCTCATAAAATTAATCTTGCCAAGCAATGATTGTAACTCTGTGAGATTAGTCGGAGGGACAACCTTGTCTATCGCTTCCATGCTCTTTTTCCCAAATTCAATCCCTCCTTTATGAACAAGAAATCCCAAAAACTCACCAGCCGAGACTCCGAAAGCACACTTATTTGGATTTATTTTCAAACCATGTCTTCTAGTGCACTCCAGAGTCTTCCTTAAATCGGCTAAATGCCCTTCATGGTTTCTAGACTTGAACACCACGTCATCAATATAAATTTCTACAACTTTGCCAATCAACTCATGAAAGATGTAATTCATAGCTCGCTGATAGGTTGCACCGGCATTTTTTAACCCAAATGTCATGACAATCCATTCAAATAAACCAATATGCCCAGGGCATCTGAAGGCTGTCTTTGAGATATCTTCTATTGCCATGAAAATCTGGTTATAACCAGCATTTCCATCCATGAAGTCGATGATTTCATATCCGGCCGCTTTGCATCTACTAACAAATCAGCAACCGGCATTGGGTACCCATCCATTGGAGTAGCTTTATTAAGATTTCTAAAGTCTATGCATACCCTCATCTTTTCATTCTTTTTTGTATACGGGAACTATATTTGAAATCCACTTTGCATACCGCATGGCCGAATGAAATTTGCTTCCAACAACCTTTCGATCTCTTTTTTCACATCGGCCAATACCTCCTCTTTATAGATCCTTCGTGGAGGTTGTTTGTAAGGACGATATCCGAACTTAATAGGTAATCGATGTTCAACAATAGAGCGATCCAATCTGGGCATCTCTGTATAATCCCAGACAAAACAATCTTTGAATTCCTTTAAAAGGGCTATTAACTGTGATTTGTACTCCGGATTCAAACTTGCACTAATGTACATCGGCCTTGGCTTAGTACCATCACCCACATCTATTTCTTCTAACTTGTCGGCTGACATAAAACCATGCCCCAACTTTCCTTTGTTGCCATCGATTGGGTTACCCATTAAAATTACTTGTGAGAGCCGATTTGCTTGGATCGGCTATTGATCCCTGTTGAAGACATTCACGGGACCTTCTCCCCATACTTTACCGGAAAAACAATCAATGCCATCATATTCCCAATAAGCGGGCTCTGCAGCAAAAGAACACTTACGTAATCATCGGCGTGGACAACCTCAATGTCGTCTCCAACCCATTGAATAAGAATTTGGTGCATGGTTGAAGGGATGCAACAATTGGCATGGATCCAGCCTCTTCCCAAAAGCAAATCGTATGCCCCTTGCCATCAATGACAAAGAAAGTAGTGATCAAAGTCTTTGATCCAATCATCAACTCGACATGTACAGCTCCTCGAGTATCGGAAGGATTGCCAAATAAATCCCTAAGAACCATGTCGGTTTTTAACAATTCTTCACTCGTCATTCCAAGCTTCCTGAAAGTTGTATATGGCATAATATTGATAGCAGCACCTCCATCAACAAACATTTTAGTCAGAGGCTTGCCATTGACGTATCCTTTTAGGTAAAGTGGCTTCAAGTGACGATATTTGGCTGGTTTGTCGAAAGTTGCCTGTTGTGTCAATACCAGCTGAGCCATCAAATCTTGAAACTCACTCTCATCAAAATCGGAGTATACTTCTTCTTGGACATCTTGATTTTCGGAGCTATGAACTCCGATGGGAGAAAAAAGCCATACATGCCTCACCCGAAGGTCCATGTTCATCGGGTTTCTTCTTAGGGCGCCATACCGGCTTCTCTTCAGCATCTACTTGTTTCAACTCCTTGTTCCTCAAACGCTGAACCCTTCTCTTTTGGCTTTTTCTCAGTCCTGGAGGGCACCACTGTCCTTTCTGCCAAACGTATTCATGAGGATTTCCTTCTCCATTGTATCCCTTGTGATGAGTCCATCGCTGATCTGCAAACCTCTTTCTTTGCTGATTTTCAAAACCATCTATTTTTACGCGCCGATCGTCCTCAAGAAATTGTATTCCAAGTCTTTCATGGACCGGTCGGTTGACTTGAGATCGCCTGTACCGAAATACTGATCACTGCATTCGGGGCAATTGTTTCTAGCAGGCAACTTCAAGCCTTCGTTCCAGCAATGTTTAAAGAATGAACAACCCCAATGAGACTGCTCCATCTCTCTCACATGCTCTTCTTGCTCTCTACGGTATACCTCTTCTTCGTATCTCCTGGCGTTCCTCTATAAACCTTTGTTCTTCATAGTATTCCTGTTCTTCTTTGTCTTTGCCATTTGTTCAAAGAAAAATACGTGATGTTACCCTAGGCTTGGAACTTTCTCCTCTTTCGGTTTGGCCATTCTTGAACCGAACTTTTGTTTTAGCTCTTCACTTGTGATTTGCTTCCGGGGTCGATTGCCATTCTTCTTCGCTCTGTCAGAAGTTAACACCTTCATCTTGCCTTTACCTTTAGAATCATCCGCAGAAACCATATTCACAGAGAATGAAATCATATTTTGAGGAAAAGGTTGACCATCAATCTTCATCTTGCCATCGAACTTCAGATGTCCCTCCCGGATAGCCTTTTGAATCCGCACTCGAACACTCGGCAATCATTAATGGAATGAGAATTAGTGTTGTGATAACCACAATACTTCTTGTCTTTCACTCCTTTAGGACGCAAAGATAGGATGTCCATCTGCGGTTTAATGCGTCCTTCCCTTACTAACAGATCAAAGAGCTTATCGGACTTGGAGACATCAAAGTCATAAGTTCCTTTTTGTTGCCTCAACCAACGCTGGCTAACTTGAGTAGGCTCCTTTGCCCAAGTCAATTCAGCTGCGGCTATCTCGTCATCATCATCATACTCAGCCGCTTCTTCTAGAAAACTTTGATACATTTCACTGGCAACATTTCCCTTTTGGAAGCGGTTATCTCTTTTGAACCCCTGAGCTTGATTACTCATAGCAGCCAGTCGCTGTGAAAGTTGACCAAGGTCATCAAATTCCATGCCGAACAGCTTCTCTCTGACATTCGGCTGCATGCCTGCTATCGCCATCCCAGGCAACTGATCATCTGGTAAGTTCAATGAATAACAAAGGTTCTTGGTCTCTCTAAATCTGTGAAGATACTCCTGCGGTGTTTCATTAGCTCTCTGTCTCAGACTCATGAGGTCGACTAGCTTCTTTTCATTGGTACCCGTGAAGAAATATGCATGAAACTTTTGTTCCAGTTCTGCCCACGTACCAATGGAATGGACCGGCAGGGAGGTGAACCATGTGAAGGCTGGCCCCGTGAGAGACAAAGGAAAATACCGAATTCTCCAAGCCTCATCTGTTGAAGCTTCCCCAAGCTGCATCAAGTACCGACTGATGTGCTCTATGGTGCTAGTATCATCTTGGCCAGAAAACTTGGTCAAATCTGTCGGAGGCTTCACTCTTGGAGGAAGTGCCACTCTATTGTACCATTCTGGATAAGGAGATTTGTATGAATAGGATTGATTCTTCGGCTTTAGGCCGAACTGATTCTGCATCATGTCAGCCATCCTATGCATGATGACATCAATATCTGACTTTGGAGCCCCACGTGTTTGCCTTCCAGAAGGTATCCCTGATGCACTTCTATACCCTGGATTCGGCAAAGCATCCAGAGCAGTATAATCAGTAAATTCCTGATATCCATCTCCATACATGTTTCTTTGCAACCTGTTTGATGCCGGGGACACTTTGAAAGCAGACTACGGCACATCTTCTGTTGTGCCAAATGTCACTTGACCATAGGTAGGAAGCTGTTGTTTCTCGTTAGGGATTGGTCCATCTTTGTTTGAACCGGATGCTCCTTCATCTCCAAAGAGGCTTTTCTTGGTATTTTGGCGGGTTGAAGAGTGTTGGTCCACGAATTGGTCCTGCATTCTCTTCAAAATACTTATCAGCCGATGGGCCGAAAGTACTAACCATGATTGCACGAAAGGTGTTCAAGAAAGCTGTGTTATGATTTGTAATAGTTTCTCCTAGAGCTTTGTGAACCAATTCTGACACCTTTTGAGCCTCTTCTTCTTCAGTGTAATCAGATTGATGTGGAAGAAGAACCCTTAGCAATGACTGCTTTTGGAAGACCTTATTGCTCTTGTTCTTGGTGAAGGACATCAAACACTTTTGCTGAAATTGATCACATGCTTGTTGCACCAACTCCCTTGAATTCTCCGGCAATTCATCCAAAGTCACATCCAGAACGTGATTGTTGTTGATTTCAGATATCTTGAACAACGGCATCCCACCGGGCGTGCTAAAAAGTGTGTTGACACGAAATGCGACGCACTGTGCCTCACACACAGCAAGCCGAAAAGCGTGGCTTCAATCGAACAGCCGCACGGTTTGGAAATCCGAAGCGCGCCCGGTCGGTTTGACCTGAAATCGACAAGGGACAAAAGATTGTTAAATACAAAATTGGAACATCTTTGGATGAGACCGCATAGTTCCATATATACGGCCCTCGAAGCCACTTACGACGACATACAGCTATAAAAGCATGCGCCAATCATGCATATGATTCATTCGGCTAATATGAAGACAAAACATGTGGAACATTTGATTGTCGAACGCCAGCGCATGCATGAGAAGACATGTTTGAACAAGTAAAAATTGATCATGAATTTTAAGCATAACCAAGCTCGGCAGTCCAAATTCATTTGGGGTCCATGAAGAAGAAACAAACAAGCTATCACGAATAAACCCATCAAGAACTTGCATCTGCCGCACGACACTCGGTCCTATCAAGATTCAAACGCTTCTAACGTGCAAGAACCCGCAACATGTAACAATCTAGATTGATCTTATTCGGCTATATAGGCATATAATCTATCTTTCATGGTGACATGATGTGTACGTCAAAGAGCAAATAGATCTATGAAAATAAAGAGCCGAAAACAACCAATCTAGATTGGGCAAAAGAGTGTTACAAATAAATAAAAGCGTTAAACACATGCAACACGTGATAACTTAATGAATCTACTAGATCTTGCCAGAATCTAATAGAGCCGATAACTATCTTGCTTCGCTAAGCTATCAAGCGGACGCCTGCCGCACGGCCATCTAGTCGAGATAAACAAAGCATAAGCAAAGACTTCTTGATCGTCAAGCGGGCCGCCTTTGCCGCCGCGGCCATCCAAATCGAGACAAACAAGACTACTTGCATCAATATCTAAATCCACCGCATGATACTAGACATGATAGCAAGGTTGCCGGAACTTACGGAGGTCGACGGATCGATGGTTCCTCTCGAAGAACTCGACGACACGACAAAAAGGACTCGAAACTTGGCACGGGGCCGGTTGTGTTGATTTGATTGTGAATATTCTTTACAATGGTCGAGGGTTTATATTTATACCCTGGACATAACATGAGTCCTAAGAGATTACGATTACACAATTCATTAAAGGTAACTCAAAAGCATGGTGATTCTCTTGCTATAGCCTTCCTCGGAGTCCTTGATCATCACGCTCTTCTCCTTCTATTCGGCTTCCTGCTTGCCACCTTTTGCTTCCCGAATGGAGCCACCGCCTTTAAAGATAGCCGACCGCATGAATGCTTGCCGAACCGTCCATAGTTAGCCGTACGAACACTTGCCGAATAGTTCAAGGTTAACGGACCGCACAAGCGTTTGCCGAATGCGCTGATCTCTTGCCTTTCCGCGAGCTTTGCCGAACGGGCCCACCTGTCATCTTTCCGGCTCTTACCAAAATCCAGTGTTAACAACCATTCCCAAAATCAGGCAACGATGAGTACATTCTGGTGGCAGTTGATTATGTCTCAAAATGGGTAGAAGCACAGCCATGCAAAGCTGCCAATTCTACAAATTCCAAGAAGATGTTTCAGGAGACAATATTCCCAAGATTCGGTATTCCAAGGATGGTGATTAGTGATGGAGGAACTCACTTTATTGACAAAGACTTTCGTAACTACTTAATGAAGCAAGGGATTCAACATCACGTGGCTACTCCTTACCATCCTCAAACAAGTGGCCAAGCTGAGACTTCCAATAAGCAAATCAAGAATATTCTACAAAAGACAGTTAATGAGATGGAAACCGCTTGGAAGGAGAAGCTACCGACGCGCTATGGGCATACCGAACTGCCTACAAGACACCTCTTGGCATGTCGCCTTATCACCGGTCTATGGCAAGACACATCATTTGCCAATAGAGCTCGAGTTCGAAGCTCATCGGGCAATCAAGAAATGGAATATGGATCTCGAGGCTGCTGGAACAAAAAGAAAGATGCAACTCTCAGAACTAGATGAATGGCGAGAAAAAGCATATCATAACTCGAAGATCTATAAAGAGAAGACCAAAAGGTGGCATGATAAGCGAATCAAGAAGAAGAGCTTCAGTCCTGGAGATAAGGTGCTATTATTCAACTCCAGGGTGAGATTATTTGGACATGGAAAGCTACGAAGCAAATGGGAATGACCATTCACGGTGGTAAATTTGTCATCACATGGAGCAGTGACACTTCAAAACCACGAAGGTACGTTATTCAAGGTAAATGGCCAACGTCTTAAAATTTTTCTAGAACCTTCTAGACCACCTAAGGAATTGGATGAAATTTATTTCTTAACTTTTCCCTAATTTATTAAAAATAAAACCCCGTCGCGAATTGGGTCGCGACGGGAGAAAATTTAGAGAGCAAATGGGCCAAGAATGCACCCCGCGGAAGGGCACCGAGAACCGGGCCAGGGTGGGACCGGCCGGTCCCACCCAAGACCGGTCGGTCTCCCCTGGTGCCGCCTCGCGATCCACCGCCTCTCGTTGCGAAGTTTGTTCCATTAGGGTTCTGAATATTCGGCCGTGATCCGTATCCGCCGCCGCCTTATCGCGATAGATGCTCCCTACCCCAAGGAACCAGGACTATATAGCCCCTGGGGTCATTCTCCCCTCATCCCAAGAGCTTTCCTCTCTTAGCCCCAGCAAGGAAGCTCTCCAATCTCTCAATCTCCCACCAAATGGCCAACCCAAGCCTTCCCTACACTGTCGAAGAGCCGGAGGAGGTCCTCCCACTGGCGATCATCCCGCCGAAGCAACTGGCAGTGGTGCCACCGAAGGCGATCGTCCCGGTGCCATCGAAGGAGGTCGTTCGAGCTCGACCTCAAGGAGCTCCACTGGAGGAGGCGCGCTTCGCTCAAACCATTAGGAGGCCGACCATTGCGCCTCCAGCCCCGCGGCCGCTTCTTGGAGATAAGCCTCGCCCGCTCGGTCAGCCTAGCATCTCTCTCTCCCAGGGCACCAAGTTACTATCTACAAGAGAGGGGGAGAGGCTGTTGGGTGTCACCACCAAGTTTGGAGTGGTGACTAGAGCGGCACACCACGTAGAAGGAGCGAGTGACTCTGGATGGTGTACGGGTGGACCCCACCAAAGTCAAGTTCACTCCACCACCAAGGGCTGATCCGGAGCCTCCAAAGAAGAAAGCAAGGACTGCACAAGCCCCGCGACAACCTCGACTCAACCTAGGCACGCTAGAGACTAGGATAGACCTGCAGGGCCGTACGCTGTCAAGGGTGCTTGACACCCTGACCACAGCTGTGCAACGCATAGCTAATCTAGAACTAAAGCAGGAGGAGATGCGTCTCAAGAATAAGGCGCTAAAGGCTAGAGTTGAGGAGTTAGAAAAGAAAGAATAGAGATAGAGATGTATAGGCACACGTAAGAGTCATTCATTAGTTTGCTTAATTAGTTCATTAGTCAGTTTGATTAGTTCAATTAGTTAATTCCTTTGTTCATTCATTATGTAATAAATGTGCCTCATTTATAATAAAGAAGTCAAGTTTTAGAGTCACCATCTCTCTATAGATATATGTTTTGTTTTTGTCTCCACCTTGTTGTGCATAAAAGGAAACAGGAAACAAGTGTGGGGGAGACAACCAGTGAAGAACACAGAAGAACAGCTACAGGAGCCAGGTACGCACTCCAAAGCACTTTCATTTATTCACAACTGAGCATAATTGAATATTCTTAAATGAAACATGATTACACCTCAAGGATGAATGGCTTAGTCATAACTTAAGGCAAGAATCACATAAATTTATCTCTGGTACACTTGCAGCTGTTGAGAACTCTGTATAGGGACCCCAATGCTCCTTAAGTTGTTGACAAGTATGAGATAGCAAAACATGGAAACCTGAACTTCTCTGCCTGGTTATTGGAGCTTTATTTCAAAAACACAAAAACAATAGCTAAGCTACTCCTCTGTGGTTTCAAATACCTATAGAGCCATACATGATCATAACTTGCTACATAAGTTACTTATTTTGCACCGAGCTCACAAATTTTGAGACCCGTGTTGTAGAGACTTATCATGCTCTCAAGATCAAGATCCACTTACACTCCATATATGCACTACCCTACACTGGGGTAGGTGCAGTTTTTCCATCCACATAGAAAATGTGCTGCTCTTACACTAGAGTACGCACCCAAAAAGATCTTTGGTAGGATTGTGTTCATCTATGCTCTAACATTATCAGAAATCTCTGTCTTGCATAAAGTTTTCGTGCAGGATGACATGGGCTATGCAAAAGAAAAGGAGAGTTAGAAACAAAAATGAAAAAAATGGACAAGGGTCCAAATGTTAAAAAAAGGCATAAGATGCCTAGCTCTCTAGAAGAAAGAAAAGAAAAATTCAAGATAGCCCATTGTCTCCAAGCACTCCAATTCAAGCAAGAGAGATATATATCCTTCAAAGAGTATGAGCATAAGTAGAACAGGATAGCCACCATATATTCCACACACATGCACATCTTGATCTAAGAGTATGACACTTCTCTCCTTGGGACTCTTACTACTGGCTCAAGAAACGTGTAAGGTAAGTATACTATTCCTTGTCAAACCTTCAAACTCCACTTAAGCCTATTAGAGGTAGGTTGCAAGGAAGGGCATCAGTCATTCATGCCTAAGTGAGATCCACAAATACCACATATGAGGAGTGATTTGAGAGAACCACATTGAGGAGCAGGTAAGCTACATATTTGTTTCAAAAATCTTATAAAAATCTCCAATATTCCTAGCAGTGAGATAAAGGTAATCTGTTTGACTGTTCTACTTTTCAACTTCTCAAGTTGTTTGGTAGACACTTTTGAATCTCATAGTGCAGGAATCACCAGAATGAGCATATGTTGATCTCTTCGTCCTAAGCTATGTCTGATCCAACCTTTTCTCGAGGACAAGTAAAAGCCTAAGTGTGGGGGTGTTGTTGACGGTCCTTAATGATCAAATCCAACCGTCAACCAATCTTCTAAAGTGATATAAAATCAATCCTTCTACCTAGAGTAGGGCTTTAACTAACGAATTCCACGAGTTTTGGTGAATCAATGGTTTTGCAGTGTAAACGCTGAAAAGACACACTTTTGAGCTACACCGCAATGAAGAATGACAGAATGGACACCACGGCAACACAGGGAACATTCCGTAAGAGACGAGAAGGTATCTGCACCGAGCCAGGGGCTCGGGGCGGCCAAAGCCAGACCGGCCGGCTCGGCCCCTGGACCGGCCGGTCTGGGGCCACCCCCTGGTTCGTGCCCGGTTCGCCCGGTTTACTCTACCGCCTTTGAGGAATGATCTCCACCATCCGTCAAGGTCGGTTTGATCCAAGGGCTCACATTGATTCGCCAGGGCTATAAAAGGAGAGGCACACCCCCATGGGAGAATCCAAGAGAAGAAGAGAAGAGCTTTAGCTAGAAAACCTAATTAGGATTCTCGGAGGTGTCCCTTGAATGGGTGACCTCTCGAGTTAGCATTCCAAGAGAGAGCTAGTTCTATACCTCGAGAAGCTAGTTCTTCAGAGGGAGAGGAATAGAGTTTAAAGAGAAAGTTTTGGAGGAGTATCAGCCTGTCGGTGCTATCTCTACGGCTTGTATCTGAGACTACTTTGGAGTCAACTTCTGTGTTCAAGTAAGTAACATTGTTTATTCTGTTTTGCTAGTTATGACTCTTTTTGAGTACTTTAATCCTTGTAGCTCTTGGGTTAGAGTAGTATTCGTAGTGTAAGCGTGGTGCTTAGACTCCGTTACTCGTAGATGTACCCTATCGTCCGGATTTGGTGGTAGCTCGCGGAGGTGACTTATAGCTCCGTTGAATCTTACTTATTCCACTATCCCGTCAGTAGGCCTAGCAGGAGAATAGTTGGTAGCTAAGTATAGTTTTGCCTGTGCTTATCCTATCCAACTCTCTATTGAAACATTTTAATCATAATTTACTTGAGCCTGAACTAGAAGCCCTAGTTGTCCCCTCTATATCCCTACCTTCTATAGCCTTGTTTGCTACTTAGTTGGTTAAGTGTTGTTTAGAATACCCTCACACATCTTCCTTTGGGTTCGATATTAAAACTGGGTATACTTATCCGGTGAAGTGCTACAACGTATCCGTGCACTTGCGGAATTATTCAGTAGGCATTAGCAGATACCAACACTCTTCTGAGAAGATTTGATGTGTATTGATTTACGAGCATCTTAGCTAACTGGAAGTCTAAATCATCAAAGTGAAATTTCAAAGGTTTAGGATCGATAGCTAAATCTTGGGAATAGAGTGATTGTGTTTTGGCTACCAAGACTTCCGTGTTTAGTTCGGGTGATAAATTTTTCTCTTCCTCGGGGAGCTCAGAATAGGCTTGAACAACCTTTTCTAGCATAGGCCTTACTTCAGTTATAGGTAAGTGAAAAAAAGCTCCTCCAGAGGCTAAATCAAGGGATTCCTTAGATTCCTTGGTAAGACCCAAATAAAAATATTGAATAAGCACAGGGTCTGGAAAACCAAGGTCAGGGCCAAATGTAACAAGTTTATTAAAACACTCCCATGATTTACTAAGAGATTCTTGTTCTAGTTGCCTAAAAGTTGGAACCTCTTTTCAAAGGTTAACTACTCTATGGATGGGAAAGAAATATAAACAAAATTCAGAGTATAATGTTTCCCAATCACCTTGCATACTTCCTACGGCTCGATTATACCAACGTTTGGCTCTTTCAGTCAAAGAAAACGAAAAAAGCTTCCATCTAATAGTCTTATCAGACATGCTAGCAATGCGTAAGCATGCACAGGTCTGCTCGAATTCTCGTAAGTGTTAGTATGGGTTTTCATTTCCTTCTCCCGAGAAGGGTTTATCCTGAACCATATTAATTAAACATGGGCGTAGCTCATAGCCAGGTGTTATGATAGGTTCATTAGATTTTGGTGGCCCAAAGCTTTCACGCATGCCATAAAGACAGATAAAAATGGAATTAAAAGCATCCATAAGGATGAACACAAAAATAATGAAGAAAATGGGATAAAATAAGAAAAGATAAAAGTATAATAAAAGATTAAGCTAGACTAAGTCAAAATCAGCAAACTGTTCCCCGGCAACGGCGCCAAAAATGCTTGTTGGTATAAATTAACTGCACTCCATTAAATAAGTTTTAAGTAGGATTATCCACAAGCGCACAAATATCATACCAGTGTCACATTTTACCCGGAGGTTTTAAATATCGTATCCACAGGAAACAGTTGTGATGATGACAAAGTATATAGACTTAACCCTATAATTAGGCTAGATAATATCAAGAAAGAGGAAATAGCTAATGAACTCTAGTTCTGACAACCGGTAAGTTTTGTATAATATTGTTCTAACTGGGCAAGTGTCCCGAATAAGAGAAGAAACAGAGTAATCTCCTACCAAAAACCTATAAGCCTATCAGTCCTATTAATGGGAAGTGGACTACGGAGGAACCGACGCAAAATTGTCACCTACGCGGACTACCACTATCCGGCCAATCGGGGACATCCACAAGTAAACCTAGCCTAGGCACCACGCCTACACTATGAAATACTACTTCAACCAAGTAATGACCAAGATCAAAGCACTCAATATGAGCTGTGAACATAGAACAAATAAGAACAACTGCTTACTTGAATCGGAATGACGAATACAAAAGTACCTCAGAATGCAGCTCCGAGCGAGAGAGCTGAATCCAGAAGAATACAACCACGAAGAAGCACCGACAGTCCAGAACTCCTCTAGAATCTCTACTCCTCTACTCTATCTCTCTTACTAGTCTAAACAAGACTAGATCTAGAACTAGTCTCTCCTAATTGCTACAACTAGATGAACTAGAACTAGATGAACTAGAACTAGATCAACTAGAGGGACCCTAACCCTAATTATGTAGAGAATATGAAGCACCGGGGTGTAGAAT
The DNA here is from genome assembly GCA_015844335.1 of Chrysopogon serrulatus. NCBI lineage: Eukaryota > Viridiplantae > Streptophyta > Magnoliopsida > Poales > Poaceae > Chrysopogon > Chrysopogon serrulatus. The sequence goes on along the minus strand of JADLZL010005075.1, from coordinate 129,050 downwards.
GCCTCTAGGAAGGGCCTTGGGGCGTCATTATATAGGCCGAGGTGGAGTAGGGAGGCAAGGAACGCCACGTCATCGATCCGCGTCTTCACGTTGTGTGCACCGTCGGATCAAACCGACCTTAAATCAACGTAGGGATGCTTTGCTTGACTTCCAAGGAAGCGTGGGAGGAAGACTCTAGAAGGGGAGCGCCGCCGCTTGACCTAGGGCGCCGGCCGGGCGCTGGTGGGGCCGGCCGGCCCCACCAGGTGGCCCCCCAGCGGTCCCGCCGCTTCGGGTGTCTTCTAGACGTTTCCCCGAGCCTCGATGATGATATTTGCCGACGTGGTTAAATTTCATGATAATTATGCACTCTAATCCCTCTTTTATACTTTTCCGAATAATCCCTGTAAAATATAGAATATGCAAAACTCGTGGAAATTGTCAGTTAAAACCCTGGACTAGTGTGTACTCATGTGCCTTTTTATGTCTAAAGTTCTAATAAAACTTGACGTTATCCACCGTCAACATTGCGGAACTCCTCTTCTTTTATTTCTTTGATGCTGTCGGGAGGATGTGGTAATCACGGAAATACTCTAGAAATTCTTGCCATGTTATTGCTTCTAGGTCTTCTACAGCTTCCTGAAGGTTTTCCCACCATTCTCCGGCTGGTCCTGTGAGTTGGTGAGTGGCTAAGGTTACCTTCTCCTCGTCGGTGGCTCGTATGGCAGTAAGCTTCTTGATAATGGTGCGTAACCAATCATCTGTGGCTAGGGGGTCATCCTCGGCGCTGTCAAAAGTTGGTGGGTGTATGTTGACACCTGTTAACCCACAATATTTGTTAGCAATTATCTCTCCACCATATATGAATATCTACTAAAACAGGGTTACCACTGACAATTTCTACGAGTTTTGGTGATTTGTGTATTTTTCAGGGAATTATCCAGAAAAGCTTAAAAAGAGGGATTTAAGTGCTAATCTGCCACGAAACTTATCCGCGACGAAAGGATGTCACCAGAGGGATCACGAATATTCCAGAAGACACCCAAAGCAACAGGGGGGCCAACTGCCGCCAAGTGGGGCCGGGCGGCCCCACCCCTGCGCCGGACGGCCCCTAGGGTTAGGGTTGGCCGCCCCCCTTCTGGAGTCTTCCTCCACCGCCTCCGCGGAGCCATCTTGGCCGCTTGTTACGTCAGTTTGATCCAACGGCACGTATCCATCCCACCGGGCTATAAATAAAGGGCCAGACCCCTCCCTGGAGGAGGCCAGATCAAGAGCTGAAGAGTCAGAGCATTAGATAGAGATCCACTAGATCTAGGCTAGCAATCAAGATAGAGATTAGAGAGATATAGTAGAGGAGTAGAGATTCGGAGGAGTCCCGGCCTGTCGGAGCTTCCTCAGGAGCTGTATTCGTCTGGATTCGGCTCCCTCGCCCGGAGCTGCATTCTGAGGTACTATTGTATTTACCATTCTGATTCAAGTAAGCAACTTGGTTTTATTCGTTCTTTGGTTTGCAACTCATATTATATTGAGTACTTCGATTTGGGTAGCTCCTAGGTCAGAGTAGTGATTCATAGCATAGACGTGGTGTCCGGGCTATGGTTGCTTGTAGATGTCCCCCCGATCAAATGGACAGGTGGTAGCTCGCGTAGGTGACTTTATAGCTACGTTGAATCCTCTGTAGTCCACTTCCCGTTGATAGGACTGATAGGCTTATAGGTGCCTGGTAGAAGATTACTCTGTTTCTTCTCCTATTTGGGTTACTTGTCCGATAAGACGATATTATACAAAGTTTACTGGTTATTAGAACCAGAGTACATTAGTGTCGGTGCTAGAACTGGTGGCTCTAGCACCAACGAGTGAATTTGTGGTGCGTGTTCCCAACCCCGGATGGTGTGCAAGATGAACACAAGGATTTATACTGGTTCGGGCAAGAGAAGGCCCTACGTCCAGTGAGGGGAGGGGTTCTTGTATTATCTTGCACTGAAGTGCTCGTAGGTAGGGTGTACAAGCAGTGAGAGAGGGACGGGGCCCCAAGTCTCGTAGTGATTGAGTGAAGTGCCAATATCGGGCTTTCGTGTCTGTGAACCTGCTGTCTACGGGACCCTGCCTTCCCCTTTTATAGCCGCAAGGGGAAGGCAGGGCCTTACACGAGGTGACCGTGCTCGTGGCTGGGTCATGGGCTTGCGTCCTCCCTCGGACGAGGCTTTGGCGTGGGCTGACCGTCCCCCACCGTGACGTGAGGCAAAGGCGACGTCGCCTCCCCCCGTTGTCCCGGAATGACCCGACGCCCCCGTTGGAGTTGGTGGAGTGCGTCGGAGGGGGCGCCAGAGCCCTGTAGCTTTGACCCGCCTGGAGTCCAAGGCTCGGGGGGCCTCGAAGCTTGTCGTCGTACGAGGAGTGGTTGGAACAGCCGCGACGATCGTCGGCGTAGCGATTTGCCCATCCGTGCTCGGGGCTCACGGGTGGACTGTTGGTCGATCGAATGGGCGTCCAAACCCACTCCCCGCACGAGGGGTGACGCCGGGCCGGGCGTGGCCTTGGCGTGGCAGACGGCGCCCCAGTGTCCCGGCGATGGGACCCGGCGGGAGGGTTAGGGCAGCCAGGTGCCCCCACCGTGGCGGGCGTGGCCTCCACCGTGGAGACCGTGGAAGCGTGATTGCCGGCGTGGGCGTGACGAGGCAATGCCCATCCCCCCCGCCGAGCATGGAGTGCTCCCCGACACGGGCGGTGGTGGATATGCGCCAAATCGGTGGTACGACCTTTGACTTGGGCGACGCTGCCCCGCCCGAGGCCTGCTGCCCTGGGCTCGGGCGGACGGAAGCCGGCGGCTCGTCCGAGGCCCCCCGCCGGGGGGGCTCGGGCGGGACGGAAGCCGGGGCGTTGTCCGAGGCCCCCCTGCCGGGGGGCTCGGCGGGACGGAAGCTGGTGGCTCGTCCGGGCCCCTGCGCTGGGGCTCGGGCGAGGCGGAGAATCGGCGCTCGTCCTGAACCCTCGGGGGTAGGCTCGGACGGGCCGCGGGCCGTGCGCTCGCTCCGGCACTGTGGCTTAGATAGCGGAAATGGGAGGCCTGCTGGGCCGAAGTTTGCGTTTGTTGGGCTTTCCTTAAGGGGCCCTTATTTTGGTCCCCGACAGTAGCCCCCGAGCCTCTGAGGGAGTCGGAGCACTCATTCGGAGGCTGAGGTCGTGCTTCTTTGGTTGCCATCGATACTTTCCGCAGGGTGCGTGCGAGCGCACCCGGTGGGTGTAGCCCCCGAGGCTTCGGAGGAGTTTGGGACTCCTTCGAAGGCTTGCATTTAGCTCGCACGACGTGGCTTTGAGGCTTGTCTCGAGAGTCGTGCTCTCCGGCGGGGGCGCGCGAGCGCACCCGCCGGGTGTAGCCCCCGAGGCCTTGGACGAGTGAGGGCACTCGTCCGAGGGCTAGTGCGTTTTTTGGTGGACAGACAAGTCAGGCTGCCGAGCCCCCCGGCCCCGTCGGCTCGTCCCAGGGGTTCGGCCGGGTTTTTAGGGCGTCTTCCCAAATTGGTTCGCGCGTTGGGGCCCCCCAGCCCTCGTAGCGACGAGGGGAACCCAATTGGGACTCACTACCCGGTTTCTTACGCACCTCAGCTTCCCTTCCGCAGGAGGAGGGTGGACTTTGTCGTGCTATCGTCGACGAGTGTCGAACACGACTAGATCCGGTGAGCTGTTAGCGGGAGAATCCAAGTGAACCGCCTGTGCCCCGTTCGCTAGGGGTTGGCTGGGCCCGGAGGCGCGGTTCATAAGAGCCTGCACGGTATGCCTGAGGTGGGGCTCGGGTCCCGTCCGCCGGGTCCCGAGGGCTCGGCGCTCTTCCCACGCGGGATCCCCCTACTCTGGCTGCCATGCTGGCCTCGGATGCTGCAAGGACGGCCCCCGCTTGCGCGGGGCCAGGCTGTGTATGAGGCCGTCCGAGCTGCCCCTGACTCTGTCGCCCTGGGGTGGCTGTCGAACCCTTAGATGGGCCAGCCTGCGAACCCCTGGACCGTAAGTGGGCCGTCGCCCTGGCTCCTTCGTGGAGAAGGAACCCTTGTTTTGCCTTGACGTGGGGCGTGGGCGCGTCTTTTCAGGCGGCCAGCGCGGGATGTGGAGCGCCGCGCGAGCGGTGGCGGGCCCCACTTTCTCCGTCATGGCAGTTGCCGTGCGCGCGCGCCCGCGGGTCCCACGGAGGATGTGATGTGCGGCGCTGCGTTTTCCGCCGTGGCCCGCGGCGGTGGCGGGCCCCGGCTTCGTGGCCCGATCCTTTGGCGGGAGGCGTGCGGTAACGCCGCGGTGGCGCGCCGAGCCCGTGTGGCCGCGCCACCCTTGCGGGGGCTCCTCGGCCGTGCGCGGCGTGTAATCGAGTAGGCGTATCGTGGGCCGATACGCATTTAATGCGAAGAGGGGGAAGCAACGAGGGCGCATCGAGTATAAATACCTATGCGCGCGGCAGCGTTGGCCTTTCCTTCGCATCACGCTACGCTGCTTCTTTTTGCCTTCTCCGCTGCCAGAAAAAAAATCTCTTGAGCTCGCCGGAGAGGGAAAGAAAGAGAGACTTCCCGCGCCGCCCTCCTCGCCGATCCCGCCTCGCGATGGCGCCTGCTGCCGGTGTTGTTGGCGTGGCAGATTGGGAGTCCCGCCCGTGACGGAGGCGGAGCCGGTGGCGTGGTGGAGAAGGGCTCCCGAGCGCTCGGAACGACTTCCAGCCGCCGAGTGGATTGTGCCGTCGCCGGATGATCAGTACCCGCGCCCTCCGCCGGGGTACGCCGTGAGCTTCACGCCGCTCCACGAGCGCGGGTTCGGGATGCCGGCGGGGCGTTTCGCTGGCGCCCCCGAGCACTACGGCTTGAGCTCCACAACCTCGCCCCCCCAATCGCATCACCCACGCGGCCGCCTTCGTGGCGCTGTGTGAGGGCTTCCTCGGCGTCAACGCCCACTGGGACCTATGGCTCTACTTCTTCGAGGCCACTTTGTTCCTGAAATCTCCGCCCGGGACGGAGAAGGAGAAGGGGAAGGAGAAGGAGAAAGAGAGGGGGAAGAGGTTGGCCGTCCGGGCCGGCAGCTGCACGTTGCAGCTGCGATCCAAGCACCGCGGGGACTATATCCCTACGAGGCTCGCCAAATCGAACCGCGGTTGGCACAAAGTGGTTCTACCTTCGCAACGACGGTGGCCACCCCGCCCGCCTACACCGGAAGGTGTTCGACTCCGAGCCGCCGTCGTGGCGGAAGGAGCTGATCCCCGAGAGGGTGACCCCGCTGAGGAAGGTGTTTACCGCCCTGGCACGCCTGACCAAGGAGGGTTTGGACGCCTCGGCGGTGATCGCCGGCTTCCACAAGCGGCGCGTCTTGCCGCCATGCATCGGCGGTACGCGGGCCAGGCGACATGTGGCTTTGGCAACCCTGGAGGGGACCCGGATGGCGGCCGAGGACCTAGGGTTCGCCGAGGTCCTTGACCGGACGGCAGGCGGCATCGGTGGAGCATTCAGCAGTTGCTCAGAATCCCGATGCGGCCGGACAAGGACTACATCGGCCCGGGTAAGACCCGTTCCTCCCGCTCCGTCGCGCGTTCGTTCTTCTTCTTCTTCTTCCCCACGCCGATCCCGGTCGCCGCGCTGCGAGGGCTCGCGGAGAGGCTAAAGCGTCGAAGCCCCCGATCACCGCGGAGAAGGCGGCCAATCGCGAGCGCGCGCGGAGGCAGAGAAAGAAGAAGGAGAGAGCCCGCGGCGCAACGCCCGTAAGCGTAAGGAGGGAGGACCTGTCTCGGCTGGGCAGCCGCCAGAGCGTGGAGGGTCTCCCTAGCGGGACGCCAGCCGGACACCACCGGAGAGCAGCGGCGACGACCCGGCGATGGTGAGGAGGAGGAGGGATGAGGACGAGCTGAGCCGCTGCCTGGGGTTGGATCCCCGAGGTGACGCCGCGTGCCCCGGGCGAAGCGGTAGTTCGCCGCCGGGCGCCGCCGTCCTAAGAGCCGCTGGGAGAGGCTCGCTCTCCGTCCCTTAGCGCTGGGGCGTCCCCCTGAGAGGAGGCGTGATGTCACGGGGAAGGAGGTCGCCGAGTCCTCCCCCCGCAGAGGTTCGTCCCCCACGCCCCCGCGTCGGCCAGAAGCGAGTCGGAGGCCTGCGATGGGGACGCCTCGCAGCGCAGCAGCCGCCCGGGCGCACGACATTCCCCGCCATCGGGCGGGTCCCGGTTTGGGGCTAGGATTAAAGTGCGTGGGTAAGTGGTGTTCACACCTTGTCGCCGCTTCTTGACGTTCGCTTTTTTCCGCCGCCACTGCCTCGCCCTCATCCGGCAGCTTGAAGCGCACGGTCGCGCGTTGACGACGCGGCCCCTCGCCCTCGAAAACAGCTAAAGCGGGGGGTCTGGAGCGATCTCGGTTCCGCCGTCGAGGCGACGGTCGGGACTGAGGAGGGGGAGAAGGTCGCCGAGGAGCCGCCCACGGAGCGGTCCCCGGCGGCGGAAGCTTGGCGGCGCAGGCATCGCCGGGAGACCGGGCGTGCCCGTGGCGCCTCGGGTCGAGGGGCCGGCGGCACCGCCGACGGCGGAGGCGCCCGGCGAGGAGGACGACGTGGTGATCCCCGGCCGTGTCGGCCCGGTAGACTCCTCGATGTCAGCCGAGGTTGCGTTGGAGGAGCCCGGTGGTGGTTGCTACCGACGCCAAGATGACCGAGGCGGAGCCAGCCTCGGCCCTTCACCAAGCCGTGGTCACCGAGGCGGGTGCCACCTCGGCGGAGGGAGGAGCCGAGGAGGCGCAGGTGACCGAGGCGCCCACCGTGGGTGCCACGGCCTCGGCTGGAGCGTCCGGTGAGCAGCCCGCCGGGGAGCCCACCTTGTCCGGAGAGCCAGCCGCCCTGGGGGCCCTGGAGAGGCGAGGGGCCTTTGCGCCAGACGACGCCAAGGAGGGGAGGATCTGGGTGAGCGTGGCGGACTGCGTCGACCGCTACGAGAAGGCCGCCCGGACCATTGTGTCAGGGTTGTGCCAGGAGCTCCCCCCTTGCTTCGGGTGAGTGAGCTTTCAGCCCTCTTTCCCTCCGGGAGCGTCTTCCCAAATGACCGACCGGCCGAGAGCGCGTGTTGCAGGATTTGGCGCAGACGCCGAGCGGGAAGTCGGAGGTTCTCCGCGCGTCGGCCGGGCCTTCACGACAAGCACTTTCAAAGAGAAGGGGCCTGGTCGCCCACCGACGACGGCCATGTCGGAGAAGGACGCCGAGCCGAGAAGCTCCGCCTTCTCATCTCCCAGTACCCAGGCCGAGGTCGCGACGGCACGCGAGGACGCCACCTCGCTAGGGACGCTGCGGCGGGCCATGCTAGGAGCCTTTACCAGCCCGACGGAGAAGGAGGCGATGGTCGCCGAGGCTCAAGGCCGGGCTGACTCCATCAAGTCCCTGTCCGACAAGCCGAGGCCTCGGAGGCCGAGCGCCGTCGTCCCCGGTGAGGAGTACCCAAGTCAAGGACGCAGCCTTGCCGGGGATCAGCGAGAACGAGACCTCCACGGCCACCGCGAGGTAAGAGCTGTGGATCGGCCTCGTGCTCGAAGTTACACCGCCCGAGAGCCTAACTCTCCTGCTTTTGCACCTGCAGGGCAGGGTGACAGAGCTGGAGGAGAGCCTCCCGCTGCAAGCCGCCTATAACTCGGCGCGCAGGGCGAGCTTGAGACCCTGACGCGGGAGGCCACAGCCGCCTGCGCCGCGGTGGGAGGCCGAGGAAGCCGACGGCAAAGAACTTGGTGTCGCTGCCGGGCGACGGTGCCGCCCAGGGTGGAGGCGCTGCTTGCGCTGGAGGCCCTTCGAAAGTCGGGCGTGTCACACACGCCGCGCTGACCATGTCCCACTACCGGCTCGACCTCCCCTCGGATCGCCGAGGGGCTCGTCGTGGCCGAAGAGGAGATGGGGCACGAGACCGATGTGCTGGCCCAGCCTGTTGAGGAGGCCGAGAAGAGCGGGGCTCCCGCCGCACTAGTGGCTACTTTTGCGCCCACCGTCGTCTCCACTCCTCCGAAGGAAGCTAGTGACGCCGAGGCTGCGGTCGCTGAGGTCGTGTCCGCCGAGGTCGCGGATGCTGGTACTGGAGACGCCGAGGTCACGGACGCAGTGGCCCGAGGCCCCGAGGCCGTGGATGTCGCCGCCCAAGACGTTTGTGGCCTGGACACCCCCCAGTAGACCCTGCAGGCTGGGCCCAAGTGCTCATGTAAATAAAAGTTTATATTGATTTTGTGTTTATGAAACACTTTGTGAATCGGCCCGTCGAGGCCTTGTGTTTTTTGTGCTGGCTCTTTCATTATCTCCTCGTTTTTCCCATCCGTTTGACTCGTTACTTAGTCATGCGAGGATATGGGTCGCTCTTTACCCAAAGGTGAGGACTGCGTGAGTAGCTGTCACGGCCCTGTTACCTTATTGTATTGAGCGGCCTCCCCGCGGCACTTGGAGTCATCCCTTGGCTAAGGGCGCCAAGCGGAGGCGCCGTAGCGCTCGGGCATGGGTGGCCTCACGGCTCGGCCGTCCTTGGCCTTGGGATGACCTCGGCCGTGCTTTTTCCTAAGTATGCGAAACTTTCAGGAATACAGAGTCTACGAAAGATAGCCAGAAAAACGAAAAAGATTTTTTGAGGGGTGCTTTCCAGGAGGGGGTTCCCCCCTTTCTAGCCCTCGAGGGAGGCTTGGTTTTGGTGAGCCAGAAGCAAGTCTCCCTGAGTCCTACTAGGGACAGAATGCTATGACTTGGGAGAAACGCCCAAGGATTTTTATTTAACCAAAGGTACAAAGCGTATGTACAATGCTTGGAATTTCTAAGGGTAAAAGCGACGTAGCTGTTGGATGTTCCAAGCGTTGTTAAGGATTTCGCCGGCCTTGTTAGCAAGCTTGTACGTGCCCGGCTTGAGGACTTCAGCGATGATGAAGGGCCTGTCCCAGGGCGGCGTAAGCTTGTGGCGTCCTTTGTTGTCTTGGCGGAGACGGAGCACCAGATCACCTTCCCTGAGGTCTCGGGTCCGGACCCGTCGGTCGTGGTAGCGTCGAAGGGACCGGCCGGTATCTTGCCGAGTGTAGGAGGGCAGCGTCCCCTCGGCTTCCTCAAGCATGTCCAGCGAGTCCTCCCGAGCCACTTGGTTGCGGGCCTCGTCGTAGGCTTTTAGCCTTGGGGATCCGAATTCCAAGTCGGTAAGCAAAATGGCTTCAGCGCCGTACACCAGGAAGAAGGGCGTGAAACTTGTGGCTCTGGCGGGTCGTCGTCGTGAGGCTCCAGAGGACCGAGGGAAGTTCCTCGAGCCACCTTTTGCCGAACTTGTCGAGCTTGTTGAAGATCCGAGGCTTGAGCCCTTGCAGTATCATCCCGTTGGCCCGCTCTACCTGCCCGTTCGTCTAGGGGTGCGTGACTGAGGACCAGACGATGCGTATCTGGTGCTTATCGCAGAAGTTTCGGAACTTCACCCCCGTGAACTGGGTGCCGTGGTCGGTGATGATAGAGTTCGGGACTCCAAAGCGGTGGATGATGTCGGTGAAGAAAAGCACCGCCTGCTCGGACCGAATGTTGGTGACGGGGCGCGCCTCGATCCATTTGGAGAATTTGTCGATGGCGACGAGCAGATGAGTGAAGCCCCCGGGCGCCTTCTTGAGGGGTCCTACCAGATCCAAGCCCCACACGGTGAAAGGCCACGTGATCGGGATGGTCTGGAGCGCCTGAGCCGGCAGGTGCGTCTGACGAGCGTAATACTGACATCCTTCGCAGGTGCGTACTACCTCAGTGGCGTCAGCGACCGCGGTCGGCCAGTAGAACCCCTGTCGGAAAGCGCTGCCGACGAGGGAGCGGGGAGCGGCGTGGTGGCCGCAGACACCGGCGTGGATCTTGTGGGCTAGGGCGAGGCCCTCCTCGACCGTGATGCATCGCTGCAGGACCCCCGATGGGCTTCGCTTGTAGAGCTCGTCCCCGATGACGACGAAGGACTTCGCTCTTCTTGCGGTGCGCCTGGCTTGGTTGAAGTCCTCGGGGAGGACCCCTCGGATGATCCAGTCGAGGTATGGCTTTCTCCAGTCCGGCTTGGGGTCGGCCTCTGGATCCCCCCCGTCGATCTCCATGACCTCGGCATTTGATGCCGAGGATGCTCCGGAAGTCGAGGGGGCCTCGATGTCGAGGGGGCCTTGGACGGGCCTCCAGCCCCCGAGGGGGGTCGGAACGATCTTCCGAGGCCTCCCCTTGCCCCTCGATCGTGACGGAAGGAGCCGCGAGGTCTTTGGTGAAGACGTCAGGGGGAACCGGGGCTCTCCCAGCGGCGATCTTGGCGAGTTCGTCGGCGGCTTCGTTGTGCCTCCGGACGACGTGGTTGAGCTCGAGACCGTCGAACTTGTCCTCCAGGGCGCGCACCGCCTTGCAGTACGCATCCATCTTGAGGTCGTGGCAGCTTGAGTCCTTCATGACTTGGTCGATGACGAGCTGCGAGTCCCCTCGGACGTCGAGGCGCTTGACGCCAAGTTCGACGGCGATCTTTAACCCGTTGAGCAGGCCTTCGTGTTCTGCCATATTGTTCGATCTTTAACGCCAAGTTCGACGGCGATCTTTAATGCCAAGTTCGACGGCGATCTTTAACCCGTTGAGCAGCACTTCGCTGATGAAGTAGACTGGCCGTTGGACCGGCAGGGCGTGGCCCTCCTCCTGCCTCTCGACGACGATGGCCGCGCTGACCACCTGGGTGGTCGCGGCGACGTACAAGAGGAGGGGTTCACCCTCGGCGGGCGGGACGAGGATCGGGGGGCACCGTGAGGGCAGCCTTGAGCTTGTCGAGGGCCTCCCCGGGCCTCGGTGGTCCAGAGAAGCGCTCGGACTTTCTCAGGAGGCGATACAGGGGCAGGCCCTTCTCGCCGAGTCGTGAGATGAAGCGACTGAGGGCCGCCAGACAGCCCATGACTCGCTGTATGCCCTTCAGGTCCTTGATCACCCCCATGCTTGTCACCGCAGTCACCTTCTCCGGGTTGGGCTCGATGCCGCGTTTGGAGACGATGAACCCGAGGAGCATGCCCCGGGGAACCCCGAAGACGCACTTCTCGGGGTTGAGCTTGACGCTTTTGGCCTTAAGACACTGGAAAGCGATTTTGAGGTCGGAGATGAGGTCGTCAGCCTTCTTAGTCTTGACCACGATGTCGTCGACGTAGGCCTCTACGGTTTCACCGATGCGGTCGCCGAAAACGCCTAGCATGCACCGTTGGTACGTGGCTCCTGCGTTCCTAAGCCCAAAGGGCATCGTCACGTAACAGTACATGCCGAACGGGGTGATGAAGGACGTCGCGAGCTGGTCGGACTCCTCCATCTTTATTTGGTGGTAGCCGGAATAAGCATCAAGGAAGAATAAGAGCTCGCACCCCGAGGTGGAGTCGACTATCTGATCGATACATGGTAAGGGAAAAGGGACTTTCGGACATGCTTTATTTAAGCTAGTATAGTCTACACACATCCTCCATTTCCCACTCTTCTTCCTAACCAGTACAGAATTAGATAACCACTCAGGGTGGAACACCTCCTTGATGAATCCGGCCGCCAAAAGCTTGTTCACCTCCTCGCCGATGGCCCTGCGCTTCTCCTCGTCGAATCGGCGCAGTCGCTGCTTCACCGGTCTGGACCTGGCCCGGATATCAAGGGAGTGCTCGGCGACATCCCTCGGAATGCTCGGCATGTCCGAGGGACTCCACGCAAAGATGTCGATGTTTGCGCGGAGAAAGTCGACAAGCACGGCTTCCTATTTAGGGTCGAGGGAGTCACAGATCTTCACTGTCTTGCCAGATGAGGTGGAGGGGTCGAGCGGGACCTCCTTTACCCCATCGGATGCCTCGAAGGTGCCGGCGTGGCGCTTGGAGTCGAGAGCCTTGGAGACAGCCATGGCCTCGGCATGCTCGATGGCCTCCACGTCGCAGTTGAACGCGTGCTCGTAGGAGGATCCAACAGTGATGACGCCATTGGGGCCTGGCATCTTGAGGAGGAGGTACGTATAGTTCGGGACCGCCATGAACTTCGCGTACGCGGGTCGTCTGAGTATGCCGTGGTAGGCTCCTCGGAAGTCAACCACGTCGAAGGTAATGACCTCCTTGCGGTAGTTTGACGGCGTCCCGAAGACGGCGGGAGGTCGATCTGCCCGAGGGGCCGGGCTCGCTTCGCTGGCACAATGCCCCGAAAGGGAGAGTTGGAGGGTCGGAGGTGCGGGCGCTCCATCCCCAACAGGCTGAGGGTGTCGGAGTAGAGGATGTTGAGGGCGCTGCCGCCATCCATCAGCACCTTAGTGAGCCGAACGTTGCCGACGACGGGGTCCACCACGAGTGGGTATCTTCCGGGGTTTGGTACGTAGAGCGGGTGGTCGTCGGGGCCATAGGTGATGGCCTCGGCCGACCACGGTAGGTACTGCGGCGTGGCGGGGCGCACCGAGAATACCTCTCGGCGCTCGCGCTTGATCTGTCGTGGTGAAAGGTTCGCTGGGAGGCCCCCGACGATCATGAAGATATCGTGGATCTTCGGGAACCCGTCATCCTTGTCCTCTTCCTCCTTCTCCTTCTTCTTCTTGTCCTCGGGCGGGGGGCAGCTTTTGGTAGAATCGGTAGGCCAAGTCACACTCCCCCATGGTGTGCTTGACGGGGAACTTGTGGCGGGGGGCAAGGCTTCTTGAGCATGTCGTCGAGCGCCCGAGCCCCCGGGCCTCGGGGTGCCTTCTGATCGGCCGCAATGGCGAGATCATCCTCGGAGTCTTCCTCCTTTTTGCCTTGCTTCCCCCTCCGCTTGCCCCTCTTGTTCTTCTTTTGGTTGCGGGTTGCTGCTCCGCTGGCTTCTTCATTCTTCCACTTGTCCTTGTCGTTGGCGCCGTGAAAAATGGCCCCCCCACGCCTCCTCACCGGAGGCGAAATTTGTGGCCACCTCAAACGGCTCGTTGGCGGTGGAGGGCATCTTCCGTCCCAGTTCGTGGACCAGCTCCTTACAGGTTGTCCCGTCGAGGAATGCGCTGATGACGGCGGTGTCGGCCACGTTGGGCAGCTCGGTGCACTTCTTGGAGAAGCGGCGGATGAAGTCGCGGTTTACTCGTCGGGCTTCTGGCGGCAGCTGCGGAGATCCCAGGAGTTCCCAGGCGCACATATGTGCCTTGGAAATTTCCCACGAAGACCTTGACAAGGTCGGTCCGATCAAAAAGATCATGCGGGCGGGGAAGGTGCTCCGGCCAGGCCCGAGCGGCGTCGCCAGTGAAGGGAAGGTTGCGGATGATGAGTCTATCGTCGTCCGCCCTGCCCAACTGGCGTGCGGGCGGTAATCGTTGAGCCAAACCACGGGGTTCGTCTCACCTAAGTACTTGGTGAGGTTGGCGGCTGGCGGAACCGAAAGGGGAACCGCGCTGCGGATCTCCCGGCCGGCGCGAGGCCCCGGGGTCAGCGTCGTCATGGTCCTCGTCATTTGTCGCTGCCGCCCTGGCGTGGCTGGGCGGTCGCGTTCGTCCTGCGCTCTCGCCTCCCTCACGATGTTGCGCGCGTCGCCGTCATTGAGGTTGCCGCGATTGTCTGGATGCGCTCGCGAGCCGGCCTCCGCGAGGGATCACAGTGTAGACGAGGCCTCGCTCCTCCCGGGGGCGCCCGCCCGGTTCCTCGTCTTTTCGAGCGCGAAGGCGCGGGGGGCAGCTCGGCTGTTGAATCTACGGCGGTCTCGATGAAGCCTCGCGGCTCGTCGTGGAGGCGGCGCCCTCTTCCGTGGAGGGCTCCGCATTGATCGGGCGTATACGCGCCGCGACGTTTTGCTCGCACGCAGGAAGACGGGAGGATGCTCGCCCCCCTCGTCGTTGACGATCCTTTGCCGGACGCGCGGGCGTCTTTGTCGTGCCACACGGGCTCGGGTTGAGCGCCCTGTGGTGGCCTTGCTCGAGCACGCGTCTATCTTCTGCCGTAATAAGACGGTCGTGGTCAAGCTTAGCCCCCGAGGTCGCGGATCTGCTCGACGGTGGGTCGACGTGGCTCCCGAGGCGTGGCTGCCGGATCCTCCGCCCCTCGGGTAGCCGCAGGGCGGGGGTCCTTCCCGTGGTCGGGAGGCTCCCGGATCCATCGTCGCGACCGCCGGGCGGGCCTAGCGGCGTGCCTAGGGTTACGATCCCGATCCCCGTCGTGCCGTCGCGGCCGCCGGCGCCGAGATCACGAACCTCCACGTGGAAGCACTCGCGCGTCGGATCGTACATGTCATCCGGGAGTCGGAGTCGGGGTAACCGAAGGCGGAGGCGTGCTCGGGATGAACCCCCAAGGTTTCGTGTCCTTGAGGTAGCGCCGGATTGGGTGGGTGTAGCGTCTGCCGGAGTAAGCGTCATTGCTCCTCCTCTGCCTGATCAGTACTCCTCGTAGGCATGGATGGATCCATCGGGGATGTCCGCGTCGGGGGTGCTCCGTGGAGCGCCGCCCGGCGGCGGGGACGCCTCCGGGCTCCCATGGCGGTGGGGAGACCAACGCCGTGTGCGTGGCAGCCGCGTTGATCATGCCAAATGGCCGGCGTGGCGGCGGGCGGCCGAGCGTCCCCCACGGCGGGTGTCGTCCAGCCACAGCGCCCGCAAGATCTTCTGTAGACGCCCAGCGTCGAGGGTGCGTCCGTCGGCGCAGCGGGGAGTGAGCGCCGTGGCGCCTCCTGCCCCGGGGCGGTGTCGAGTCCGCCCGGGGACTCGTCGGAAGGCCCCCGAACTCAGCCGGGGAGGAGTTCCATGTCATCTTGGACTCCGGTTGACACGAACTCAAGCTCACCGAACCGGATCGGGGTCCCCGGCTCCAGCCGCTGGAGTGGAGAGGAGTTGGGGCTGAGAAGTCGCCCCGGCAGTGTCGTCACGTCTGGCTGGCCATCCCGAGGTTCGGGCGGGAAGAGAGGCGAAAACACGCCTGTATTCCTCCTACTGGCGCGCCAATCGTCGGTGCTAGAAACTGGTGGCTCTAGCACCAACAAGTGAATTTGTGGTACGTGTTCCCAAACCCGGATGGTGTGCAAGATGAACACAAGGATTTATACTGGTTCGGGCAAGAGAAGGCCCTACGTCCAGTGGGGGGAGGGGTTCTTGTATTATCTTGCACCGAAAGTGCTCGTGAGGTAGGGTGTACAAGCGGTGAGAGAGGGGATGGGGTCCCAAGTCTCGTAGTGATTGAGTGAAGTGCCAATATCGGGCTTTCGTGTCGTGAACCTGCTTTGTTTACGGGACCCCTGCCTTCCCCTTTTATAGCCGCAAGGGAAGGCAAGGGCCTTACAAGAGGTGACCGTGCTCGTGGCTGGGTCATGGGCTTGCGTCCTCCCTCGGACGAGGCTTTGGCGTGGGGGACCGTCCCCGGACCGTGACGAGGCAAAGCGACGTCGCCTCCTTGCCCCCCGTTGTCCGGAATGACGGACGTCCCCCGTTGGAGTTGGTGGAGTGCGTCGGAGGGGCGCCAGAGCCCCAGTAGCTTTGACCCGCCTAGAGTCCAAGGCTCGGGGGGCCTCGGAGCTTGTCGTCGTACGAGGAGTGGGTGGAACAGCCGCGGACGATCGTCGGCGCAGCGGTTGCCCATCCCGTGCTCGGGGCTCACGGGGTGGACAGTTGGCTGACTGGAATGGGCGTCCAGTCCACTCCCGCACGAGGGGTGACATCGGCTGGCGTGGCCTTGGCGTGGCAGACGGTGTCCTGGAGTCTGGCGATGGGACCTGGCGGAGGGGTTAGGCAGCACAGTGCCCCACTGTGGCGGGCGTGGCCTCCACTGTGGAGACTGCGTAAGCGTGATTGCCGGTGTGGGCCGTGGCCGGGGCAATGCCCATCCCCCGTCGAGCATGGAGTGCTCGACACGGGCGGTGGTGGATATGCGTCAAATCGGTGGTACGGCCTTTGACTGACTCTGGCGGCAGCCCCGTCCGAGGCCTGGTTGCCGGGGGCTCGGGCGGGGCGGAAGCCGGGCGGCTCGTCAGGAGGCCCCCGTCGGGTGCTTTCGGGCGGGGCGGAAGCCGGCGGCTCGTCAGAGGCCCCGCCGTCGGGGGCTCGGGCGGGATGGAAGGCTGGCGGCTCGTCCGAGGCCCTGCTGCCCAGCTCGAGCGAGGCGGAGAATCGGCGCTCGTCCGAACCCTCGGTGGGGTAGGCTCGGACGGGCCGCGGGCCGTGCGCCGCGCTCGGCACTGTGGCTTAGATAGTGGAAATGGGAGGCCTGCTGGGCCGAAGTTTGCGTTTGTTGGGCTTTCCTTAAGGGGCCCTTATTTTGGTCCCCGACAATTAGCTATTTCCTCATTCTCAATAGTTTTCTAGATTGTTTGTACCCCCTTAGATTGAGAGTTATAGGCTAGGTCATAAATCACCTACTGTTCCTTTGGGTTCGATATTAAAACCGGGTTGATCTTGGTGAAGTCTTGATCAAGATATATCCGTGCGCGCTTGCGGATAATCGATTATAATTATTATATAGGGTGCGATTAATTTATACCAACAAGCATTTAAAGGCGCCGTTGCCGGGAACGGTTTGCTGATTTTGACATTAGTCTATCTTAGTCTATATTTATCCTTTTATCTTAAAATAAAAATAAAAAAATATATTATGGAAAATGAATCTCAACTTTTATATTAATATGTAGCACCATCGGGATCGTACCTCCAGCCAAAGGAATCTTCTAAACCTATCATATCATCGGCTATGAGCTACGCCTGTGATTAATCAAATTAGTTCAAGAACATACTTTTTCTCGGTAATTTTAGCGAAAACCCCTATTCCCACTTAACCGATTTTGAGTAGGCATGTTCATGTCTGAGTATTAAGGTCATGGCCGATGGGACTTTAAGATGGAAGCTTTTTCCGTTTTCATTAACGGGCCGAGCTAAGAAATGGTATAATCGCCATGTTGGGAATAGTCAAGGAGATTGGGATATATTATGAAAAGACTTTTTGCCTTAAATTTTTCCTAGTAGAAAAGGTCGTTAAACTTTGATTTGAAATTATAGGATTCAAACAATTAGACAATGAATCGCTAGGCAAGGCTTGGGATCGTTTGGATGGCTTTGTAAATTCTGGACCTAATCTTGCTTTACCAGAACCCATGCTTTTACAATATTTCTTTTTAGGCCTTAATGATAGAAATAAAGAATACCTTAATTTGGCCTCGGGTGGAGCATTTATGCATATTACTGTTGAGCATGCTAGAACTATTCTTACTAATATTTTAAATGATCTCTCCGAAGAAAAAGAAGAGTTGTTAGAAGAAGAATCTCTGTTAGCTGAAAATAAACTTTTACCTGATTCATCTCAATCTATAGTTGAATTAAAACCTGAACTAGCTAATGAGAAGGAGATAACTCCAACTTCTGAATGGATGTTTGAAATTGAGGATGATTTCTTTGATGATTATGGTAATACTACATTTTATCGTAAGATTATTCAACCCCAATAATCTAGGGATTTTAATCCTAATTTCTCACATCCTAATGATTTAAAATTTCTTAGAGAAATTACAAGAGAATTAGTTTTTATTTTGGATGATGATTGGTTAATAGAATCTGAGCAATCCCCTAAAATAATTCGTCTTAATTTACCCTCTGTTGCTATAAAATTGCAAGTAGATTCATATCCTTTTGAAGCTTTATACAACCCAGTTGTAGGAGTCAAAATTATGTCATATACTTTTGCTAAAGAATTCTTGAGAGACATACCATTAATTCCTATAAATAAATTATTAAAGAATTGTTCAGGACACATTATTTCTAACTTAGGAGTTTTAAGTGCACTTCCTATTATTATTAATGATTTTCGTATTTTGTTAAATTTCTATATATTTGATGTGTGGGATTTTGATGTAATGATTGGAGTACCCATAATAAAACTTCTTCAAGAAGGTCGTGATGGTAAATTAAATATTAAATTTAGGAAAGGATTTAGTTTTTCAATACCTATAACTCATACAGTAAAAGTTAAAGCAGAACCCCTTCCTGAATTAGATCCAATAGAAGAGGTTAAGACAATTGAATTCGATAATTTTATTCAACCTGATTTAGAAGATGATACCCAGTTCTTCATCGATGAAGAAGAAGAGGACCCTATTGATCCTGAACCTCTTGATGAATTACTGGAGCCACTTAAACCTCCTATTGAGCTTAAACCACTACCTTCTGGACTCAAATATATTTTTCTAAATAATGATGAAAAATATCCTATGATTATAAGTGATAAACTCTCGGAGGAAGAGTCTTATAAACTAATAACTGTTTTAGAAAAACACCGTGCTGCTTTTGGTTATTCACTCCAAGACCTAAAGGGATTAGTCCTGTCCTTTGCACTCATCGCATACCGACCAATCCAAAAATTACACCTTCAAGAGAGCCTCAGCGTAGACTCCAAAATGCGATGAGAGAGGTAGTAAAGAAAGAGGTCTTAAAGCTTTTGCATGCAGGGATTATATATCCTGTACCGCATAGAGAGTGGGTAAGTCCTGTACAAGTTGTACCTAAAAAGGGAGGAATGACAGTTGTCCAAAATGATAAAAATGAATTAATACCTCAAAGAACTGTCACTGGATGGCGAATGTGTATAGATTATAGAAAACTCAACAAGGCAACAAAGAAAGATCATTTTCCTCTACCTTTCATTGATGAGATACTAGAGCGTTTAGCTAATCATTCTTTCTTTTGTTTCCTTGATGGTTATTCAGGATATCACCAAATCCCTATCCACCCTGATGATCAAAGCAAAACCATATTTACATGTCCCTATGAAACTTATGCTTATCGTAGAATGTCTTTTGGGTTATGTAATGGACCCGCTTCTTTTCAAAGATGCGTGATGTCTATATTTTTTGATTTGATAGAAGAAATCATGAAAGTTTTTATGGATGATTTTTCAGTTTATAAAAAAAAACTTTTGATGATTATTTAGAAAATTTAGATAAGGTTTTGCAAAGATGTGAAGAAAAACACTTAGTCCTTAATTGGAAAAAATGTCATTTTATGGTTAGAGAAGGAATAGTGTTAGGACACCTAGTGTCGAAAAAGGTATAGAGGTAGATAAAGCTAAAATTGAAGTAATTAAACAGCTACCTCCACCTATTAATATAAAAGGAATCTGAAACTTTCTTAGTCATTGTGGTTTTTATCGTAGATTTATAAGAAATTTCTCACAAATTGCTAGGCCAATGACTAGATTATTAGCTAAGGATGTACCTTTTGAATTTGATGATGAATGCTTAGAATCATTTAATATTCTTAAGAAAGCACTTACATCAGCGCCAATCATTCAACCCCTTGATTGGTCTTTGCCTTTTGAAATTATGTGTGATGCTAGTGATTATGCTATAGGCGCAGTCTTAGGACAAACAAAAGATAAAGCGCATCATGCAATTGCTTATGCTAGCAAAACAATGATAGAAGCACAATTGAATTATGCAACCACTGAAAAAGAACTTTTAGCTGTTGTTTTTGCTATTGATAAATTTAGGTCTTACTTAGTTGGAGCCAAAATAATTATTTATTCTGACCATGCTGCTCTTAAATATTTACTCACTAAGAAAGATGCTAAACCACGATTAATAAGAAGGATTTTATTACTTCAAGAATTTAATTTGAAAATTAAAGATAGAAAAGGAATAGAAAACCCTGTTGCTGATCATTTGTCTAGGATGTATTTTAAAGAACCTCAGGAACTACCTATTAATGATTCATTAAGAGATGACATGCTGTTTAAAGTGACCAAGACAGATCCTTGGTACGCGAATATTGTCAACTTTATGGTTGCAGGTTACGTACCACCAGGAGAAAATAAGAAGAAGCTCATTTATGAAAGTCGTCTCCACATATGGGATCCACCCTACCTCTTTCGGGTATGCTCAGATGGGTTGCTTAGAAGATGTGTACTAGTGGAGGAAGGCATGCAGATCATTCAAAAATATCATTCATCACCATATGGAGGTCATTATGGGGTATTCCGCACTCATGCAAAAATTTGGCAGAGTGGTTTCTTCTGGCCAACCATGTATGAAGACACCAAAGGTTTTATTCAAAGATGTGGGTCGTGTCAGAGGCACGGAAATATCAATACTAGAGATGCTATGCCACTCATCAACAATCTTCAGATAGAGCTCTTTAATGTCTAGGGAATTGATTACATGGGACCATTTGTGAAATCGCGGAATTATGAGTACATTTTGGTGGCAGTTGACTATGTATCCAAGTGGGTAGAAGCCATGCCATGCAAGAATGCTGATTCAAGACACTCAAAGAAGATGTTTAAAGAGGTTATATTTCCGAGGTTTGGAACACCTAGGATGGTTATAAGTGATGGAGGAACACATTTCACTGATAAGAAGTTTCACTTATACCTAAGCTCATGGAATACGACATAATGTCGCTACTGCATATCATCCTCAGACATGTAGCCAGGTAGAAACATCAAATAAACAAATAAAAACATTCTCCGGAAAACAGTAAATGAGATGGGAACTTTATGGAAGGATCGGTTACTCGATGCATTATGGTCATACCGAACAGCTTATAAAACACCTTTGGCTATGTCACCATATCAACTGGTATATGGTAAGACCTGCCACTTACCGGTTGAACTAGAACACAAAGCTCACTGGGCTATCAAAAGATGGAACATGGATTTAGAAGCCGCTGGAGAGAAAAGAAAAATACAATTATCAGAACTAGAAAAATGGAGAGAAAAGGCCTATCACAATTCGAAGATCTACAAAGAACGAACGAAGAGATGGCATGACAAGAGGATCAAGAAGAAGGAATTTGCACCAGGAGATAAGGTATTACTTTTTAATTCCAGGTTCAAATTATTCAGGCTTGGAAAATTGAGGAGCAAATGGGAAGGACCTTTCACCGTCGTAAATTCATCACCACATGGAGCGGTAACTCTACAATCAAACGAAGGTACGTTATTCAAGGTAAATGGGCACCGACTTAAACTTTATCTAGAACCATTTGATTCAGGAGTAGTTGATGAAGTAGAATTTATCCAATTACCAATCTATTAAGCTCTATTTATTACATTACGAAAATTTATCCGAAAACACATCTAACAGAAAATAGGAGGAGTCTAAAGGCACCACGCAGAAGGGCACCCGAGGTGGGCCCCTGGTGGGGCCGGACGGTGCCCATGTGGGGCCGGTCGGTGCCCCCCTGCCCCCTCTCGTCCCGACTCTCGTTCCTCTGTCCTTCTACACCCTTCCTACGCATATTCACGTATTATCCAACCGTGTTCGGATATTCTTTCGTACGGATCCCGTAGAGCCTAGGTTTTGTCCTGATCCTGTCTTCTGAAAACCCATATAAATACGTACCTAGACCCCCCTCAATAGTATCCCATAACCAGCCACCTCTCTCCTCAGAGAAGCTCTCCAATCTAGATCTATTAGCAATGGCGGACAAGGCAATCGTCTCCTACGGCACGGACTTCAACAACATCCCCAGCGATGACTCGAAGGCCCTCGTCCTCACGCAGCCGAAGCCTCTCGCCGTCGTGCCGCCAAAGCAAGTTGCTACGGTACCCCAGCGCCATGAGCATGCCTACTACATACAAGATCCATCTGCTCTTCCTCCACCACCTGCAAGATTGCAGCTTGAAGGAGGTGCTAAGGGGAAGCAGATTGCTATCCCCAAGGGTACTTCGCTTCTTCCACCTAGAGACAATGAACGACTCTTGTTGGTCCAAACCGACAAGAAAGGAAAGCTGGTATACGCCAAGTACACCACTGCTCGTCCTGCCGTCCAAGGAGTTCACGCAAACCCTAATGAGGTATGCTACACTGAGCACATCGCACCTAAGCCCAAGCCCAAGAGGAAGAGAGCAACACTAGCATTAGCACTGGAGAAAGTTCCCAAGCAGCCAGCACTTTCTCTACGCATTCTCAGTGAGAGGCCTGAAGGCCTCTCTAACACTGTTAAAGGCTTAGAGACATCTGACAAGCTACGGGACAAGATAATAGAAGACATGGCTAAGCAGATAGAGATCAATCTCAAGTTAATCCGCAGTCTCAAGCGCGACAAAGACAAGGTCGAAGCAGAGGTTGCAACCCTCAAGGAAGAAATTCAGGGCCTCAACAATGAAGGGCAGCCATAGTTGCCTAGTTATCTATTAATAAGGCACATTTCCGCTAGGTTCGGTTAGTTAATTGAGTCAGTCGAGTCATAAATTATTCTTAGGATAAAGCCTAATGAGCTAGGGCAGTCGTTAGCTCAGTCGTTAAAGCGTCTGTTGAGTTATATTATATCATCGCCATAAATGAATAAAGTGCCTTATCTTTCATATTAATGTTTTATTATCTACTCTACTCTCTATTTTTGGTATGTGTTTGTCTCCACATGTTGCGCAGAAAAGTATACAGGAAAACAAGTGTGGGGGAGGCACATTGCAATCACAAAACGAAAATTCGATCGGAAAAATAGCGTAATTCGGAACACAATCGAACCAAGACCGCGCACAGCAAAGCGGGCCCCACAGTGCTCACTTGTGGGGCCGGGCGGCACCCCTGCTCGCCCGCCTTCCCTCTCGCTTCGGTCACGGTCAGGTTTGAGTGAATTACAGTATAGTTGCATACATCTCACTTTGAATTATCATCCTAATCATGAATTTTTATATTAAATATTTTTAAGAAATAATAAACACCATTTAATCTATGACTTGAAAATCAATTATATAACACTTTTCTAGAGTCATGATAATTGTGAAATTTATAGTACTTCATGATTGCTTAAGTTATTGTGGAAAGAGAGATAGCAAAATAATGAGTGCTCAATTCCTGATAATTTGTCTTTGGAGATTTTATTTCAAAAGGGCGAAAACAATTAGCTTCACCTCTCTTTGTAATGGAATCAAATAATAATCATATCATTCTACTATTAATTATTATGGCTTTGGTTGAGAGATTTATCATATTCCTAGTATCATAAAATAAAATGAAATAAAAATATAATACACTCTCTTGAAGCATTATTATGAAGGAGGCATGAGCTATTCATAAAGAAATCCGAGGAAATAAAAAGGGACAAGTGTCTCAAACCTCAAAAAGATAGATCACGAGGAAATAAAAAGGGACAAGTGTCCGAAACCTCGATTCAATAAGAAAAGAAATATGAGCATGTGCTCATAAGTAGAATTAGTTAAAAAGAGCTCATGGTCCCTCCAACATAATATGCCAAGGAGTGGATGATTTTTCTGATGTAGGAATATAATATTTCTCTCCCTGGTTATGAATATCAAATTAATATCACAACCGTTGATGCCACTACAAATAAGAGAAGGTCAAGGCTATGTTTTATTTGCAAACTCCACTTACTCCCCAATAGACATAATTAAAGGAAGAGAGTAATCTGCTTTAAGCTATCCTACTCATAATCACTATAGAATTCATGATAAACACTTTAAAATTCCACAATGCATGGTAGCTAGACTAGTTTTATATAATTTAATTTCCAAGTTATGCATTAAATGTTTATTCTTTATGATAGAACCAACCTTTTTCTCGGAATGAGTAAAAGCGTAAGTGTGGGGGTAATTGTTGACACCTGTTAACCCACAACATTTGTTAGCAATTATCTCTCCACCATATATGAATATCTACTAGAATAGGGTTACCACTGACAATTTCCATGAGTTTTGGTGATTTGTGTATTTTTCAGAGAATTATCCAGAAAAGCTTAAAAAGAGGGATTTAAGTGCTAATCTGCCACGAAACTTATCCGCGACGAAAAGGATGTCACCAGAGGGATCACGAATATTCCGTAAGACACCGGCAACAGGGGGGCCAGGCGGCCGCGGGCCGGGCGGCCCCACCCTGCCGCCGGGCGGCCCCTAGGGTTAGGGTTGGCCGCCCCTTCTGGAGTCTTCCTCCACCGCCTCCGTGGAGCCATCTTGGCCGCTTGTTATGTCGGTTTGATCCAACGGCACATATCCATCCCACCAGGCTATAAATAAAGGGCCAGACCCCTCCCTGGAGGAGGCCAGATCAAGAGCTGAAGAGTCAGAGCATTAGATAGAGATCCACTAGATCTAGGCTAGCAATCAGGATAGAGATTAGAGAGAGAGAGTAGAGGAGTAGAGATTCGAAGGAGTCCCGGCCTGTCAGAGCTTCCTCAGGAGCTGTATTCGTCTGGATTCGGCTCCCTCGCCCGGAGCTGCGTTCTGAGGTACTTTTGTATTTACCATTCTGATTCAAGTAAGCAACTTGGTTTTATTCGTTCTTTGGTTTGCAACTCATATTATATTGAGTACTTCGATTTGGGTAGCTCCTAGGTCGGAATAGTGATTCGTAGCATAGACGTGGTGTCTGGGCTATGGTTGCTTGTAGATGTCCCCCCCCGATCAAATTTTACGGTGGTAGCTCGCGTAGGTGACTTTATAGCTACGTTGAATCCTCTGTAGTCCACTTCCCGTTGATAGGACTGATAGGCTTATAGGTGCCTGGTAGGAGATTACTCTGTTTCTTCTCCTATTTGGGTTACTTGTCCGATAAGACGATATTATATAAAGTTTACCAGTTATTAGAACCAGAGTACATTAGCTATTTCCTCATTCTCAATAGTTTTCTAGATTGTTTGTACCCCCTTAGATTAAGAGTTATAGGCTAGGTCATAAATCACCTACTGTTCCTTTGGGTTCGATATTAAAATCGGGTTGATCTTGGTGAAGTGCTGATCAGTATATATCTATGCGCTTGCGGATAATCTGATTATAATTATTATATAGGGTGCAGTTAATTTATACCAACAGTGTAGCCTCATAAAGGCTGTCATTTTGCCATGTTCGTACCCATTGTCCTGTTGCCTTTCGAGGTTCTCTAATAGTCTTGTCTATTTATCCATAACTTCCGCTAAGGTTGGTGGTGGGGGAGGGAGTTCTTCCTCTCGGTCTCCATCTGCGGGTTGCTCAACTTCATCCTCATCTTCCTCTTCCACCGGTTGTTCGACTTCTTCATTTTCTTCTTCTTCCTCTAGTACTGGTGTGTTTGCCCTTCGGGGTTGCCTTGGCCTATTGCCTTGCCCTCGATTTCCCCTGTTTTGCCTGCCTCTAGGCGGTGCTTCTTGTTCCTCGTCCTCAACATTTGGTCTTCTTGTGGCACGTTCGCGGCGTTCGCGGATCCTACTGGACCTCCTTTCCATCTGTTGCTTATGGAGCAGCAAGGATGAGAAGTCTGTCTTATAGGATTAAGTAAGAAAGGAACTTAAAATAACAAACAAGGTAAGGAACAAAGGTAAGAAACACACAACATCACATTATATTACATCACACATACAACACTCAGGGCATCATACACATCAACTGCTTAGGATGTTACAACGATTCGATCGAAACTAGAGACTAAGCGCATTACTACGATTGCCTAGGATACATGACTCATCCTAAGCGATTTTATTCTACGACTAAGGACAATGTTGGTATATTTAACGCACACAGAATAATCAAAGAGATAAATCCGCAAGCGCACGGATACCGCTGTAGCTTTCACCTAAGAGTATTCCAAGGTATCGATTTTCTACGAGGAACGCGAAGTGAACTAGAAACGAATCAAGAACGTCCAAGGATAGATAAGGTGAATGTTTTTGGTGGGTAGAGAGAGGCTATCTAAGGTGATCTAGATAACTAAGAATCAGACTTACAATACTTGTCTATTTTGGAGCAACAATACCTTTCCAACTCTCGAATAAGACTGGGAAGAAGGTAGCTGGGGAAGGCTGCCAAAAGCTCTACGAAACACCAACTTCGACGTGATGGAATACGAAGGCCAACAAAGTTGTCACCTCTGAAGGCTACCACAACTAACCGTAAGAATTGGGCGCAAACTCAGGTAAACTCTAGCCTATACACCACGTCTACGCTAACGATTACTACTCTAGCTATGCGCAATAACTAGAGCACTTAATACGAGCTAAGATCCCGTAAACAAAGTAAAGTAAGAACAAAACTTAATCAAATAGAAGACTTAGAGTTACCAACTGAAGAACTTGAAGATGAACTGTCTCCGTAGAGGTACAAAGTTGAGGAAGATCCGACAAGCCGGCTCCTCATCTACTTCTTCCTCTCCTCTCTCCCTATTTTCTAATTACAAGAGCTCTAAATGAGCTAGGGCTTCTAGCTCTCCAAATGAATTGATAGAATGAATTAGGGTTTCCCTGGGGGGTCTGGCCATATATTTATAGCCCGGTGGGATGCACGACAGCCATTTGATCAAACCAACTTAAGGTACGGTGGATATTGACCCTCAAAGGCGGTGGAGGAAACTTCCAGAAGGGCGTAGAAGATGGTTTTGGGGGGAGGCCGGCCGGCCCCATCCCTCAGGCCAGCCGGCCCCCACCATGTGGGCCCCCGCACTCCGCTTCGTTCTCGTGTTTTCTAGATCCTTCCCGAGTCCAATGTGCGGAGTTTCGTTGGCGTCAAGTTTTGTTACTCCGTTTGATAGTTAGGCCCTTTTCCGTGGTTTCTGGAACAATCCCTAGAAAATAATAATTCACCAAAGCTTATGGAATTTGTCAGATAAAACCCTATACTTCTCTATTTGTGAGTGTATTGATCATTTATCATGTTTATTGCACTATTAAATGTTGATGCTATCCACCGTCAACAGACAACTACTTGACTTATCATTACTACATCTTCATGACTGCATCTAGTGGAGATCCCGGGGTGCGGTCTTGCCCTTCTCGCGGGTCAGCTGCTCCTCTCACAGCTTTATGAGCTCATGTGCA
The DNA here is from genome assembly GCA_015844335.1 of Chrysopogon serrulatus. Classification (NCBI taxonomy): domain Eukaryota; kingdom Viridiplantae; phylum Streptophyta; class Magnoliopsida; order Poales; family Poaceae; genus Chrysopogon; species Chrysopogon serrulatus. The sequence continues at coordinate 102,413 of JADLZL010005075.1, read as the reverse complement.
AAACTCTCAGACGGTCCTGCTTCAGCTTTCCCATGATCCTTAAAGTTCTCTGCCATTGACTCCTCGGTCTCAATAGTCTCATCGTCGGTGCGTGACTCCATCGGGTAATATCCATCCAAGCGGTAGTGTGGGTGCTGTGGGTCATATGGTAGCTCTTCCTCAGTCGCGTTGTGGCGTCCTAAGTACGCCCTCCTGTTGCGCCTCACTCATTGGGGGCGCCTCCTCTTGGGTGGTCGCTGCAGTGCCTCCTGTAGCTCCTTCTGACAGCTGTCTAGCTCACGCTTCAGGATGGCCTTCTCCTGGTTGGACTTGTATAACTCCATGGTGGTCGTGTCAAGCTCTCCTCTGGTTGCTATCAGCTTGGCAAGTAGATCTGACGCCTCCTTCTGTAGGTCTTCATAAAGGTTGTCCAATGCATGCAGATACCTAATGGTGGATACTCCTGTGTACTCGGGCGCCTGTGGGTTGACTCTCTCCAAGTCCCAAATCTTAAGACACCAGGTCGGTGTGGTCTGGTTCAGCACGGGAAAGAATCGGGCTGGTGTGTGCTCAATGTCCTCCTCAAACAGCTGACAATACTCCATAAGTGCCTTGCATGCCACCTTCTGAGCTGCATCATGGGGCTCTCTTCCATAAGCGACGATCCACTTCTCGGGGAAAGCTGAGCATTGCGGGTGTCTGGAGATGTTCACATATGCCTTGTACTTGGGTATGCCCTCCTCGTTGTACTCTCTGGTGTAGTACATCGGGGGAGTGGTTTAGCCCAAGCGCTGAAGCGTCTCCCAAAGTAGCTGCGGGAATCCTCCCACTGTCAAGCAGTCCAAACGCTCCCACTCGTCGTCGTCCATGGCTGCAACAAGTTTTCACAAAAGGGTTAGAAACATATTTTGCAACACATGTATATGACAACAATGGTGCATATATAATGTAGTATAAAAGTCAGGTAATTATCACGTTTAGCATGGGGTTCCTATGTGCGTTCCAAACCTAGGGCTTCTTCGTCCTACGGTCAAGCTCGGCTCTGATACCACTCTGTCGGCCTCTCATTTTGAGGGTCCAGAAATACCCGTATTTGCGCCAGGATCACGCACAAATACGTCTATAATACATAGAAATGGCACACAGATTTAAGAGAAAAGGACCGAGCTTTATTGATATTGAATAAAAAGGGTTCTACATCGTTAGGGCATAGCCCTTGGATTACATATGAAATAACTAAGGCCGTAAGGTGTTCGGCTTTATTACATGGTAGATTCTAAGGCGATACTAATTATTCTAGCGTAGCGTAGCAACTAATCCACAGTCATCTTGAGCGTAGCCGAAGCCCTAACTCCTACGATCCAATCCAACGCGTCGGGGTCCTCATGTAGCTCCTAGACATCAGGGTCCACCTCCTCTTCATAGTCGCGATCATTTTCGGGGTCGTAGTCTGCATGGCAAAGAGGGGTGAGTACTTACGCACTCAAAGAAGTCCCAACTTCCGGGTGGAAAAGAGTGATGATAAAAATTAAGGTTGGTCCTAGCAGGGTATTATCCTCCTCACTAGTCCCAGGTTAGTCCATTTCATATTCACAAGGTTATACGTTATCTCATTAGTCATATAATATTCTAATCATAGCGTCCCATCCCGGCACCTACCCATTCCAAGGACGTGGCTATTCGAATAGATTCTAGTAACTCTACAGAGGGTGTACACTTTTCCCCACACGGTAGTTACGATTCCTTCCACGGCCCATGGTTAGAAAAGAACTACCGAGATCTCGTACCCGATAGTATGCATTCCTTAGGGGTCCATACATTTCCACTACGGCACTCAGGGGTTAGGAAAGAGTTGGACGAGGAAGATCACTCAGCATCCTGTGTCTAACCCGGACATGGAAGCTCACTCACAACCTATGCCCTCACACACCTTGTGGAAGATCACTCAGCATCCACACTTAAAATATATAGATATATATGTATATAGCTCGCGAAAGTGCACCCAATAATTTTACATGGAAGATCACTTAGCATCCACGCCCAACCAGACCATGGAAGATCACTTAGCATCCTACGCCGTCTCCTGCTCTACCGTTTGCCTACACCGGCCCCTAAGTGGAAATGTACTTCAACCTAACGGGGTGTGGGATCAAGCCTACCCATATAGACGTGTGGGTCGCATTTAAATATCACACAGGGGATGATTAAGAGACTATGAACCAGTCCTTAGGGGTGACTAAAACAGTATCTCCGATAGGATATTCTACCACGACATATCCGCCAAGTAATCTACACCTAGATTACCCCTACCCGTTTCAAGTCATAGCATGTATCATCACCTTATCATATTGTCTCATTATCACATTATCACATTATCACGTTATCACATTATCTCATCATAAATATTCACATGTTCTTTAACAAAAGAATCATTATACCAGTAGGATAGGAGGGTGGTAGAAGGGTGGAAATTAGGACTTGCCTGCGTTGTCAACACCACCGATGTCCGCGATGTAGTCCGGGTCCTCGGCGTCCTGATGCTCGTCCTCCTCTGGCGGGGAGTTTCTACTGGGTAAGACTACCGCTAAAAGGTAAAAGAAACACATACATGCAACTATAGAACTAGGTAGTGGCACCAGATGCAATGTGTAGAGCATGATTTTAGAAGAATTTAGGAAGTGGTTTGACCTAATTCGGAGTTAAAACGCAGGAGTTATACATTTTCAAAGTTTATTCCAATTTATTCAAAACCCTAATTACTAAATGGAATTTTGGTTGCTATTTACAATGCATGGATTAGTGTGCAAACTACATAATTAAATTCTACATCCAAGTAGTTTATTTACAAATTTTCCTGGAATTTTTCTAGCACTAGAAAATAAAGAAATAGCACTCTGTGTACACTCCCCGGGTGCACCTAGCAATTTCCCCTAGTGTACCCCGAAGGGTGTGTGTGCGTGAACTGTGTATGTGTGGGTGACAGGTGGGACCAGGTGGTCGTGACGGCGTTGAACGGTGCCGGCACGACAGGCCCACGTGCAGAGAGAGGGAGAGAGTGAGGGTGACGGCGTTGGACGGCGCGGCGTGGTAACGCCGTTGGCCTCGGGTCCCATGCGCCAGTGAAAGAAAGGGGAAGGGGAAGGAACGGCGCGGAGCGGCGCGCGGGGCGGGGACGCCGTTGGCTGGGGCCCCGCGTGCCAGTGAGAGAAGAAGAAGGGGGGCGACCGGAACAGTGGGAGAGGAGGGCCGGCTCGCCGGAATGCTCGTCGCCGGCGACGTGGCGCCTCGGAGGGAGAGGAGAAGTGGTGTACAATGTGCGGGAGGCCGTGCCGCAGCTCGGGGTGAGCTCGTCGGCGACGGTGAGTGCCCGCAGTGGTGGTGGCGGCCCGCCGGAGGTGCTGTGGCAGCGCCGTGCAGGCAAAAAGTGTGTGCACGTGGCCTAATCGGCCCGCATTGTGCGTGCGTGTGTGAAGTGTGGATAGGGAAGGGAGATAGAGGTGCTAGGCAGCCTTGCCGAGCCATGCCAGCCGGTGACCGGTGGCTTAGGCGCATGGCGGACGGCGGCGCTCCACGGCGGTGCAACACAGAGAGAGGGGAGAGGAATTGGAGGGAGGAAAAGGTGGAGGAGGGGCTTGGAGAGCTCACCTCAAGCCCAATTGGCCAATGGCGCAGCAACAAACTTCAATTTAGGCGGCGGCTCTGATGGCGCCGGTTGCTCCCGAGTTGGGGGCAATCGAGCTCTAGCTCGATGGAGGGGGAAAGAGGAGGAATGGAGGGGGAGAGGGAGTGTTCCAGCCCCTAGCGGAGCTCGGAGTGGCGAGGGCGAGGGTGGAGGGGCGCCGGCCGGGCCTATAGGCCGGCAATGGCGGTTCGGCGGGGGAGATATTTCTCCGCCGTCGAGGCTATCCCGAGCGCGCGCGAGTTTGAATTTCACGAAGACGGTTCGCCACAGTGCGGCGGTGCGCGAGCGCTCGCCATGGATGTGCTCATCCGAGCTCGTCGGGTAGCGCCCGTGGCGGGTGTCAGCGAGAAGGCGCGAGAGAGAGAGAAGAGGGAGAAGGGAGAGAAGAGAGAGAGAGAGCGGGCGCGGGTGAGAGGAGGATGTCGACATCCTTATCCGCTCCGGCCGGGTGCGGTGGCGGCGGCTTCGAGGCGGCTTCGACGCATACTTGGTTTTGTTCTAGGTGGTTCTTTAGGTGGTTTGGTTTTGGTCACATCCTTCATCCTGTTCTTCTTGGTGCGCAAACGACGATTACAGCGACAGCAAGAGATGCAGGAAGAGGAGGAAGAAGAGTTTGGAAGGCTACCGGGCATGCCCAGAAGGTTCACATTTGAGCAGCTGCAAAAAGCAACTGATCAGTTTAGAGAGAAGCTTGGGGAAGGAGGATTTGGGTCCGTTTTCAAGGGACGTTTTGGTGAGCAATCAATCGCGGTGAAACGGTTGGATAGAGCTGGTCAAGGAAAAAGGGAATTCTTGGCAGAGGTTCAGACCATCGGCAGCATTCACCATATCAATCTGGTGAGGATAATTGGTTTCTGCGCAGAGAAATCACATAGGCTCTTGGTTTATGAGTACATGCCCAGAGGATCCTTGGACCAGTGGATCTTTCGCCGGCACGGCCAGCACGGCATCGGCGACACTCCTTGCCTGGATTGGCAAACGCGATGCAAGATTATTGCTCATATAGCTAAGGGCCTCGCTTATCTACATGAGGAGTGCATGAAGAGAGTTGCTCACTTGGACGTGAAACCACAAAATATCCTCTTAGATGAGAACTTCGATGCTAAACTTTCTGATTTTGGACTGTGCAAGCTCATCGACCGGGATAAGAGCCAGGTGGTTACAAGAATGAGAGGCACTCCTGGATATTTAGCGCCTGAATGGTTGACGTCGCACATCACAGAAAAGGCTGATGTCTATAGCTTTGGTGTAGTGGTGATGGAGATCATTAGTGGAAGAAAGAGCCTGGACACTTCTCGATCTGAAAACAGTTTTCATCTTATTACCATACTGGAGGATAAGTTGAAGAGTGATCAGTTGGTAGATTTGATTGATATCTGTAGTGGTAGTGATAGTCAAGCACACAAGCTAGAAGCAATTCAGATGATGAAGCTTGCAATGTGGTGTTTGCAGATTGATTGCAAATGGAGGCCTAAAATGTCTGAGGTCGTAAAAGTCTTGGAAGGCACTATGAATGCTGAAACTGACATAGATCATAATTTTGTCGTAACAAATCAAACGACCTTAGGTGCTTCTGGAATTGTGGACTTGTCGGCTCCACCTCTAGCCTCTGAATTATCAGGCCCAAGGTGAGAGACTAAGAGGCAATTTATATGTATAGAGAATTTAGCATTCCTGTCTAAAAGATTCTGTTCAGTGAATGAAATTGTAAACTGTCTGTGGTCTACAGAAGAAATTTTGTTTCTCATTTTTATATCTAAAACCAATAGCATGTCCTAAAATGGTTCTAACTCATATGAAGCAGAGTGTCAAAAAAAAAACTCATATGAAGCAGCATAAAGAAACATACAGACATGAAGGCAAAGTGAGAGGGTTCCATACAGTCGAGCAGATTATGATAAGTACATAATTTTCAGTCAGCTCTTGGATGATCAAAATCTCAGCTCTGACCAAAAGGACACATGGACCTTCATTTGGGTGTCCTATACTCTGAAAATTTAACAAACACCATCCGAAACCTTTAAAGTGGATTTGGAAATCCAAATGTGTGCCTAACGTCAATTTTTTTTTTCACCTGGCTGCTACTTATAATGAACACACGGAATATGTTGAGAAGAAGACATAAGCATCTAGATGAAGGTTACAACTGTGCTCTCTGTCAGGACAATTTAGAAGAGACAGTATTACACTTGTTTTTTGAATGCTGAGCCACTATTTCTCCCTGGTTCTGCATAGGTTTTGTTTGGAATATACAGGGCAGTGTTTTTCAGATGATTGAGCAGCAAAAGGAAGCTTTGCAATTACCTTTCTTGATGGAAGTCTTCATGATAGCAGCGTGGTGCATATGGAATGAGAGAAACGCCTGGATTTTCAATGGCATGCCCCCTTCTTTAACTTCTTGGAAGTCTTTCTTCACAAGTAAAGTTAAACTTCATTTGCATAGAATCAGTTCTGCTTTTCACTTGTCTGTAATGAATTCGCTCAACAATTTGTAGTCTGGTTTTCCTGTTTCCTTAGATTCTTGCTGCTTAGTTAGTTCTTGGCTAACTGCTCTGTAAGTGTCAGAACCCTTTTGATGATTTATTACCTTTAAAATTAAATCTAACGGTGCACACTGATCTGACAGTGGGCCACGCTTTGAAAAACAAGGCTCACTATTGCTCACCTTACATGTTCCTGCCGTGGTCTGCGCCATGCTCAATAGCGCTGAACGAGAAAAAAGAGCAGATACAGGAAAAAAGAGCTATGCAACAGTCAAAAATAAAATGAAAATATGAAAGAAAGATTGAAATAAAATAACAAAATAATAATCAAACATAAATCAGTGAAAGACCATAGAGTACAATGTGAATACTTGAAGATAATTATTACATATATACTACGTGAACATGACAACAAAACATTTGGAGGAATAAAAATAATAAAAAGAAAGCAACATGTAATAAAGGCATATGAAAAAACATAACACAAAATACTACTCGAACAACCCAAAATATATCACATAACATGTTACGAGTATTATATGAATATTCTAATATAATCATGGAACATTTTATTTATAAAAATTTTAAAAACCACAGTAAAACATCACATAGATACTATACCAACATCATATGTATCTTATAGAATATATAAAATTAAATATGATAATAGAAAGAAAAATAAGCATGACCAAGCATACTAATAGAACAGATAAGACAAGAAGTAAAATAAAAAGGATAAAGAAATGAAAAGAACAGAAATGCAAAGAAAATAGGATGGAAAAAGAAATAAGAAAAAAGGAGATTAAAATGTATAACCGTTTTATGGAATAAATAAAAAAAGAAATGAAAAAATAAAAACCCAGAGAGAGAGGAAAAATGAAACTAATAAAAAGCAAAGCAAATAAAAAAAAAAAGGAAAAGGAAAAAAAAGATTCAGTGGAATAAGAGAAAATAAAGAAGATATAGAATGAAAATATAAATATAAATAAACAACAGTACAAATAAAAGAAAAGGAAAAAGAAACAGAACACCATGATGTGGGAACGCGCTTAGCGTGGAGCCGTGGACGGCTACAGCGCTCGAAACTCCCACCTGTGTCGGCGCTATTTCCGTTGGGCCTCCGTGGGCTTGTTATGGGCTGCTATCGTGCTCACTAAAAATTTGGCCCATAAAAAGTTTAGCCTTAGAAAAATTAAGTATATCTTTTTCATAAGATCTTAGATGAAGATAATTTTTATAGAAAATTGTAGCTCTCGACTAGATCTAAAGCTTTCTAGCTTTTTTATTTTTTATTTGAGATCGTTAAGATGTTTAAAGAAAAAGTAAAAGAAATTAGTATTGTATTAATCGCGTGCAAGTGCTCATCGCCTTAGAAAAATCATACCTTTCTTATATATGTTTAATTCTTATATGAAAGTTACGGGACTTATTAATTGTTTTGCATTTGGTCATGTACTTGTTAACTGTTATACCTTGGTCCTACAAGTCAGTACTCCGTATTGATTTTCCATATAAACCATGTTCATCGTAATTCCACTCGAATTAGTTCCTTTTTGAAATTCTCAATACTTTGTAAGTCCCTTATTTGTTTTTCGTATGAGGAGTTGGCACCTTTCCCATTCTGCGGCCACCACATGGGCCTACGGCGCGCGTGCCCCAGGCCCTTCCATCATCACACCCTAGCCTCTCGCCCTTTCTCTCGCGCTGTTGCTGCATAGCAGCACCGCCGCCGCCCTATGGGCACTCGGCCATTGCCGTGGCCATGGAGCCAGCCCTGTCCTGTGGCGTAGGATCCGTGCTACCGTAGTGTCACTAGCTGACCTAGCCCGCTACCAGAGCCCCTTCCCCCTCCCGCAAGTAGTAGTATCTACATGGCCATGCCCTTGGTCAGAAGAGGATACCAGGTAGAAGAAAGAGCCAAGAGCAAAAAGAATATTTCACCATGTTTCTTCTCCTTGAAAACCAGAAATGAATATATTATAGGGTGAAGTGCCCACAAGCAAATTTTCAAAGAACCAAAGTATCCTCCAGCAAATCGCTCCATTATATTTTAGGTGTCTAGCAGCAAATGGTAGTCAATTCTAGTGTATGTAGAAGAAATTTTGACCTTGAAACTTTTTCATTTGATATATATCATTTAGGGGCTGACAAAAGCCCTAGTTTGGTTTTGATAATTAAGTGAAAACTAGTAGACTAACAAGCTAGGTCTGGTCTGCACCAAGTGGTGAGCGAGAGGATGGTGCCTTGGAGGAGATGATGATAGCCCAAAGTTCATTAAGTGCTTAAAATTGGGGAAAAAAGGCGATAAAAGCAAGTCAAAAAAGCAAAGATATAAGCTTGGGGTTTATTTCACTATTTAAGGGGCAATAGATTGCACAATCGAGCAGAAAATAGATAGTCATACTATTAGGGTATATACAAGGAACAAGCCAACAATTCAACCATCTATGCTCTAGAGGTCATATCTCCTGGTTTTTTTAGTAGTTTTCAAATAAACTCACTTCTAAAATATAAAATCTTTAGAAATCCCACACTATTTTCAAATCACTCCTAACTACTCTATATTTTCTCTCTATTGTACATTTGTTTTGAAATCCTGTCCTACTCCTTATTCTTTGGCATTTCCTTCGATCTCCAAAGATTGGCTGATTGATACAGGTGTGTATATTTTCATGTGATTTGGTCAATTTTTCCAAGTACAAAATGATTGTGAGTTGAGATAGGGGATTGTCAGAGAGCGGTTTTTTCATTCTTGCCTAGAAAATCAAGATTGATAGTAGGTTTTAGATTGTAGATGCTATAACTGCAATGTCATTTATTTTGTGGAGTACTACAGTCTTGTTATTAACTGTCTCCATCCATCATTGTTAGCCATTTCAAATCTAATCTAAGAAAATATGTGGACACATAAACTATCTTAAATTAAAAAGTTGTCGGGTCCGTTTGGCTGGCTGGTTGTAGCAGACTAGCTGGTTGGTATATATGCACTGTAGCGACTGGAAATACCAACCGGAAAATAGATAGCTGTCAACTACAAAGTTTTACATCTTCTCAAGATGTACCATATAAATAAATATATCTTGGTCAGACCTTATATTAAAAAGTTATGACATTTTTTTTAAAAAAATAGTCTATCACTAGTGGTTTAAACCATCAACCAATTGTGATTGAATCAATTGTGATAGTCCATCTATTGCCAGTTGTACTATCACTACCAATTGATAGTGATAGTCCAATAATGACAGTGTATTCTGTGGTAGTGATTTCTCTCTATTCACCAGTGGGATTCAAGTACGGAAGGGAACGTTCCTCAAGCGTCCATACAAGGCATTATCTCTATATATTGGTTCACATGTGCGCCTTCTGGTTCGGGACGCCCGCTCTCGCATGCTGGATTTTCGTCATGACGTACAACTGCCTGCATGACACTGCATCAACAGTTCAAGCACTAGATGGGTCTAATCAACATCCTGAATAGACAAACCGCGTGACTGCATCAACAGTTCAAGCATGAAGGACCGAAAACGGCGACCAGAGGGGGGGTGAATGGGAGCCTCAAATTTCTTTCGAAACTTTCGACCGCTGTCCCAAAATCGAACCCCAAAACCAAAACCACAAGCAAGCGGTAAGATCACAACCTAACAGGTAGGTGGATACCCTTGGAGATGCCCAAGAGGTACAGCGGATCAACCGAGGAAGGTCGGAGGCGAGCACTCGACGAAACTCCAAAAGCGACGCACTCAATTCCTATGGAGAAGGAGAGAGTGGCCAATCCAAAATACTCAATCCAACTTGTGACAAGAGTACTTGGATATGAAGTACGTGATGCCACGAACCCAACGCAACAAAGCGGAACTTCGAATCGGACCTCGGACGGTCAAGAAGCGAACAACTTCAGCGAAACAGCCTTGAGACCCTCATACCGGACCTCATACCGGACGTGTCCGTATTCACGACTTTCGGACCGGACACACTCAGCTCATACCGGACCTCATACGGACGCGTCCGGTATGCACCGGACCCCCGCCAAAGCACAGGCGACTTTGGGAGAAGGTATGCACCGGACCCCAGTTTCAGCACAGAGCGACTTTGGGAGAAAAATCGAAAACCCAATCCAACGGTGTCCAAAAATCGTGAAATTTTAACCTTAGAAACTAGACACACAGAAGAAGGTCTGCCTACCGGACGTGTCCGGTATTCACACCGGACGTTTCCGGTATGCACGGGCAGAAACCTGGAAAATTCGATTTCAAATCCAAAACTCAACCAAATCAACTCCGATTGATCTGAAATTTTGCAGAGGGGTTCACAAGGTAGTTCTAAAGCTACTCCATGAAGATCACAACCCCAAACACACTGCAACTCCGAAAATCAATGAAATCCGATTCAAGAGCAAGTTTTCCCGAAAAAAACTCGATTCGACCTGATCTGTGGATTCGTGAGGAATTGGATGAAATCCTTCGGTGGAAAGGATCAACCCATGACCAAGATCAAGTAGAGACAAGTGGTTCGCAAAGAGATGGATCACAGCCCGAGAAATCGCTAAGAACGCGAAGAGGGGAAAGAGAGGAAAACGAGGAGCGTGAAGAACAAAACGCGAATCAGTGCAAGCAACTCAATGATCTGACTCCACGAGGAAACATGGAGGATTCGGGACCTCCATTCCCTTCATACGAGTTCGATTACACTAATGAAGGATTAGTGGACCCCTCTCTCACTCACAAGCAACTAGAGGAAGAAAACCCTAAATGAGAAAATGCAAATGGGAGAGGTGAGGGAGATGGGGCTCCCTCCACCATACTTATCAACCGGGCTTATTTCATTTTCCAGTTTTTGCCCCTGATACAACTCTGAGCAAACCGCCTAGTCCTAGGGACATTGCGGTCCAACACGAACCGACTCGATGCAATCTTCGATCCGACGGTCACCGCGCCTTCTCACCGGTAGCTTCACCTCGACGCGAACTCCCCGATGCTGCCACGTGCCGTCCGTCCGCCTCGGGACCTCCGCCAGGGTTTTGAGGCCCAAACCAACAAACCGGCCCATGTCCTTGCACTTGTCGAAGCCAAGCGCCAGCAATGCGATCCCGCCCGGCGATTCTGGGTCCCTCGGTCCAAGTCTCAATGCGTCCGCCCTTTCACCGCTCCCGGTCGATTCGGCGCGGCCCGCCATCACTTTGACCTTCACCTCGCCGTCGACCACCGCCTCCATGCTTGACACCTGCACAACACAAGCCAAGGCACATGTGGAACTCGTGGCTTTTACCACCGTCAGTAGCACCCCATCCGAGATGCTAGTAGTTGAATCAATCACTCATCATTACAACTGAACCACAAGTATAAACCTTGTGTTCGCAATCTCCCCCTTGATGAGTGCATTGTTCAACACCAACACACCACGGTTGAGAAAAAGAAATAGAAGAAGAAGAAGAGAAGAAAACTCACCAAATGACCAAAAGCCAAAGAGAAGCCAAATGTGGTCATTTGAAGCAAGCACAACTTGGTCCCCAAAGACATGGGCAATGGCTCGACGCAACCAAGCAAAACATGGCTAGCCCTCAAGAAGAGGCAGAAAGTGGGCTCAACACCGCTAGCCAAGCAAGAAGCACTCGAAACGCTAGATCCTCCAGAAAGAGGCAAGGGCTCAACACATCTAGCAAGAAGCAATGCAAAACAACTCCCCCTAAGCAAATGCATACATGAGTGCACACAATCTTCTCCCCTTCAACCCTTGAGAACTAGTCTCTCCCTCTGAGAAGACAACCTTTTAAACATAACAAGTGACTCCCCTTTTTCAAGTGCAGCAAACATGTGTAATCACTCCCCCTTGTTTCATGAAAGCTTGTGTGTGTGTCAAATTTGTTTCATGAAAGCTTGTGTGTGTCAAATTTCTCCCCCTTGTTGAATAATGCATACAGCAAGCCTAAAATACAATGAGATGCACATGAATGCAGTAGCTTCAAGTATATAGCAATCAGAGTGAAAAGATGCTCTAGTCGGTAAGATAAGTGAGTATAGCAACAATATACAAGTGCTGGCAAATGCTCAAACTGATCAGCTGATACGAAATATGAAGTGTAAGCAGTTTTGAGCAGTTCTTAAGCAAGTTAAAAGGAGTTCACCACCAAAGATAGCACATAGCAAGCATAAGCTGAAAATCAACCTAGTGCTAGCAAGGATATACAAGGTGAACTACCCCAAACAGCGGTCACACATCATGTCAAAGACGAACCTAAGACGTATTTTCATCAAATGTCATTTTATCAGAGTTTACAGCTTAGCACAAGAATTAGTCAAAACATGTGTGTGCGAGAGGTTATCTGTATTGTCAAGCCTAACTTTTCAACCAAGCGGAGCCTATGTCAAAAGACAATCAGGAGCTCAAAGCAATGGTTTCGGTCATCCACTACAAGGCTCAAGTTCATCCAAATGTGCAATTGGAAGCAGTCTCGATACCTTGATGTGGGACAATACAGACCCATCTCGATCTTTTCATCTCACTTAGCTTAGTTGTCAAATTTTAGCACAAGTGAAGTGTCTAAGCAAGTGAATGACTCAAAGCATGAGACATAGCAACCTAGCATATACAATACAGCATAAAGGGATCTCAACATCCTACACATGCTAGGTACCGTCTCAAGCGGTGAACATTTTTAGATTTCAGTAAGTTTAATCAAGTTCACATTTAGAAAATCATGCTCAACTCATAACATGTAGCAGATGATCAATGAGAGCCTAAGCAGACAAGCACCACAAAGTACTCACATAGCATACTAACAAGAGCATAGTTTCATTCCAAGTGTTATATACATGAAGCTCAAAATGCAAGTATATCACAAAATGCAAGTAAATGCACTATCATACAAAGACAAATCAAAATCTAGACTACAACAGAAACTGAAACTAGTGTACAACAAACAAAATGCTTCCCTCCTCTAAAAAGGGGAAACACACACCCAGTTCACCTCGCAAGCGAGCAAAAAAAGTCGCTTGATCGAGGGGCTTAGTGAGAAGATCCGCAAGCTGATCCCGGGTGGCTACGTGATGCAACTCAATTTCGCCTTTCTCTTGGTGATCGCGGAGAAAGTGAAAGCGAACATCTATGTGCTTGGTCTTGGAGTGAAGTACTGGGTTCTTAGCAACACTGATGGCACTAGTACTATCACACAAGAAAGGCACTCTAGAGAACTCAAGACCAAAATCACGTAGGGTGGCTATCATCCAAAAGCAAATTGGGAACAACAAGCGGCAAAGAAATGACATACTCAACTTTCGTGGTGGATTGTGCAACGCTAGACTGCTTGCGGGATGACCAAGACACAAGGGACGAACCCAAAAACTGACAAGTCCCCGACGTGGACTTCCTATCTAAGCGGCAGCCAACAAAATCAGCATCCGAATAACGCAAAGAGAGAGCGAGGAAGAAGCGTAATACCAAAGTCCAAACTCGGGGTAAACCGGAGGTACCTCATGATGCGCTTCACCGCTTGACGGTGAGATGTGCGTGGGGAAGCCTAAAAAGCGTGCGCGCAGAGGCATACAAAAAATCGTATGTCGGGTCTTGTCGCCGTCGGTACAAAGAACGATCCGATCATACTCCGGTACTCCTTCTGATCGACTGCTTCTCCATCCTCATCGGCGTCGAGGGCCGTCATAGTCGACATGGACGTCGAAAGAGGCTTGGCCTCGCCCATGTCAAACTTCTTCAGGACGTCCTTTGTGTACTTGCCTTGATGCACGAACGTTCCATCCCGCGTTTGCTTGATTTGAAGGCCGAGGAAGAAAGTCAACTCGCCAATCAAGCTCATCTCAAATTTCCTGCTCATAAACTCTGTAAACTTGGCATTCAAAGCGTGAGAAGAGCCACCAAAGATAATATTATCCACGTATATCTGAACCAAGAGAAGGTCACTGCCTTGCTTGAGGAGAAACAAAGTCTTATCTACCGATCCCATCCTAAACCCCTTCTTAAGCAAAAAGGTTTTCAGCCTATCATACCATGCTCTAGGGGCTTGCTTAAGACCATACAAAGCTTTGTTCAACTTGAAGACATGGTTAGGATACTTGGGATTTTCAAAACCTGGGGGTTGCCTAACATACACTTCCTCCTCTATATACCCATTCAGAAAAGCGCTCTTGACATCCATCCGAAAACAACTTAAAGCCCTTAGCAAAGCCGAACGCCAATGAATGCGGATAGCTTCTAAGCGAGCTACAGGAGCGAAGGTTTCCTCAAAGTCTATCCCCTCTTTCTAGCAGTACCCTTGAGCAACAAGTCTAGCCTTATTCCTAACAACCACCCCATCTTCACTCTGCTTGTTCTTAAACACCCACTTTGTACCTATGGGATGACACTCTGGAGGTGGAGGAACTAAGACCCAGACTTGGTTTCTCTCAAAGTTCTCTAACTCCTCATGCATAGCATTAACCCAATCAGGATCAGATAAAGCGTGTCCAACATCTCGGGGCTCAAAAGAAGCAACAAATGCGAGAATGAGTGAAGTGAGAGATGTGATATGATCTGGACCGCGTGACTCGCCGGGGTCAATATCGCCGATCATCGCCCCGAGGGGGTGGCGACGCTGAATGTGTCGTGGAGCCTCTCTAGAAGAAGTCGCCTCCCCCTCAACAGCAGCTGGTGCCTCCTCAGGTGCAGCCGGTGCAGGCTGAGGAAGCTGCTCGAACGGTCCCCAAGAAGTGGAAGTAGAGGGGTCTGGACCGTGAGCTGAAGTAGTCGTCGCAGGCTCGATAGGGGCAGCCGGTGGAGTCGGCTCGGGATCACCCCAATCGGCATCATTCTACTCCTCCTCCACAAAAATGTTTTCACCAAGCTCTTCATCACCTGCACGCTCAAAAACAGGGGTTGTACAAGGCATAGTTTCATCGAATGTGACCTCACAGGTCTCCGCAACACGGTTACTTTCAAGGTTAAGTACTCGATAAGCTCTAGAATGCAAAGCATAACCAAGAAAGATACCGTCGGAGGACCTGGACTCAAACTTGTCTAAATTACCTTGTTTCAAGATGAAGCACTTACACCCAAACACCCTGAAATGACTCACCTTGGGTAGCCTCCCAAATCACAACTCATAAGAAGTTTTCTTCGTAAAAGCACGGAGAAAGATGCGATTGGAAACATGACAAGCAGTGTTGATTGCTTCGGCCCAAAACCTCCTAGGAGTCCTATGCTCATCGAGCATCATCCTAGCCATCTCAACAAGGGTCCGATTCTTGCGCTCAACAATGCCATTCTGTTGCGGAACATAAGGTGAGGAAAACTGGTGCTCAAGGCCCAAAGACTTGCAAAAGGTTTCAAAATGAGTGTTCTTGAATTCTGTGCCATTATCACTACGAATAGCTCTCATGGCATTCTTAGAAAACTCATTTCTTAACCGAAGAATCAAATCTCGAGCATGTGAAAAAGCCTCATCCTTACTCTCCATGAAAAACACCCAAGAGTATCTCGAAAAGTCATCCACAATCACTAGCACATACCACTTCCCACCTTCTGACCGAACCCGAGCTGGACCAACTGTGTCCATATGAAGTAGCTCGCCGGGTTCTTTGGTCATGATTTGATTCACAGGTGGGTGAGAAGCGGCTACCATCTTTCCATGACGACAAGGGTGGCAAACAAGATCCTTCTCGAATTTCAACTTGGGCAATCCTTGGATTAAGCCAAGTGAACTCAACCTAGCAAGAAGGTCAAAGCTCAGATGACCAAGTCTCCTATGCCACTTTCAAAGCTCAGAAGAGGATCCGGCCACTAAACAACGGGAAGAGCCAAAAGAGTGAGAAAAATCAGCTCGAAAGATACGGCCAAATGGGACGATCCGACAAACAAGATCTCCCTGAGAGTCAAGAACTCAAGAAAAGCCATGTTTAAAGCGCACCTCAAAGCCGTCCTCAAGGAGTTGCGAAACAGAGAGCAAATTAAAATGCAAGTTTGAGACCAAAGCAACATCCTTGAGAACAAAGCTCTCGTTAACCCGAATGGTTCCACGAGAGACCACTTTACCTTTGCTATTATCCCCGAATATGATGTACTCCTTGTGTTGCATGGGGTCGAGGCTTGAGAACCATTTGTAACTTCTAGTCATGTGGCGCGAACATCCAGAATCAATGAGCCATGTGTTCTCCAAGCCTCCATCCTACATCAATAGAAAGACATAGGATGAGCAAATGGCACACCACTAGGGTTAGTAAACTGAGAAGGATACCAGTGATGCATCATTTGCCCTGAAAAAGTGTTAGGAAAAACACCAAACATGCCATGTCCCATTTGAGAGGAGCGATCACCACGAGAGGGAAAACGTGGTCCGCTAGAGCTGTGGGACACAAAAGCATCGCCACGAGGTTCATAGTCATACTGACCACGACCTGAACCCCACCGTGCACGACCACCACGTGGTCTCGCAACCTGAGGCCTAGCACCTTGAGGCATTGCACCTCTAGGCCTAGTAGTGCGCCTCTGAACAGGCGGTACATGTACACCATGGGGAGGACGGTACATGTTCCGGTTGTTCAACTCAAACTCACGCTTCTCATCTCTCTTCCTCCTAAAGCAAAACTCAACCAAGTGACCATCCCTATGACAATACTCACAATGGTACACCTCTCTCTTAGGTGTTTGGCTCACTTTCTTGTGGGTATGGTTCACTCTTGGAGGAGGCTTGGCTTTGGGAAGGGGTTCCTCAGAGATGGAAGGGAGTGTGTCAAGTGGGTTCTTTAGATGGTTCGATTTTGAAATCCACACTTGTTTCTGGGGTGGAGCTCTTGGAGGTTCTTCAAACACTCCATCTTTGGTGGGAGGCACAAGTGGCTTAGGTGGAGTGATTTTGAGTAGCTTGGGAGTAGTGGAAGGTTTTTCACTCGGAGGCACACCACTAAACTCACCAACTTTGCCATAAAGATCATCACCCTTCCCACCTAAAGCAAAGCCTAATCCTGGTCCACCAATTCCCCTCCTGAATTGGTTGACCATCATGCCAAGTTGCGGCTCACTGCAAGACACCCAACTCAAGATGGTCCGAAGGTATGTGTTTTCCTCCTCGGTACGCACCTTGTCATGCTGGCAATTGGCAATCTCCAGCTCCAAACCCTCACAAAGAGCACACTTAGCCACACTAGTGCTATCTGAGTTGGCCTTCTCAAGCAAGGCAAGCTTGGCATTCTTCTCTGCCAACTCAAATTGCAAGTCCGAGCAAGACTTGCACGCACCCAACAGGACAGGTGAAGCACACACACTATCAAACTCATTAACCAAATCAGCGTACTTGGACTGCAGACTAGCAAGATCAGCCATGTAAACGCTTCTGAGACTCACACTCGGCTCGTCGACACTATGGGAGTGTTCTTAACTTGCTCAAGCTCCTTAAGCGCTACTTCTAGCTTAGCTTTGTACTCTTTTCTATCACTAGCAGCATGCTTAAGCAACTTATCTTGACGAAGCAAAGTAGCAGTCAAGTCATCAACTTTAGCGACAAGAGCATCGACGGAAGGTGATACCTTAGATGTGTCGTCGTCGTCGCCGGGAGCATCGCCGTTGCCGCCCTCCACCTCGTCACTAAGTGCCATGGTGCGTAAGCCTCCGTGGGTGGAGTCGGCGAAGAAGCAAAGCCCGTTCAGCTTGTCCTCGACCTTCCTCTCGGACTCGCCGCCGCCGACGAGGAGGAAGCATGCTCGTCGTCGGAGTCGAGGTCGCCGAGGGAGGCGAGGAAGGCGTGCTCTTTTTGCCTTGAACTTCTTCACGAACTTGCGCTTCATCGCTTCCTTGTCAAAGCCTCCCTTGGACTTGTGCTTGCCGGAGGTGTAGTCGTGCTTCTCCTTGTGCTTGTCGGAGGTGGACTTGCCGAAGGAGTGCTTGTTCCGCTTTGGGACAGTTGGCGTCGGCGATCGGGGTCGCCGCATCCATAGCATCCATCCCTCGGTCCACCCCGCCGGCGGTTCAAGCGGTTGTTGTGGAACCGCGAGAACCGACTGATGACGAGAGCCAGCTCATCGTCTCCGAGTACGTTCAACTGCTCCACTGTCACTGTGATCAAGGAAGACAAGGCAAACATCGCAGAGGAGGGGTTAGCGAAAGAACTAGAGACACCGTTACCTGACACCAGCGCCATAGTCGGTGTAGAGGGATTGTGAAGTTTGGCCTGGATCTGGTGGTCGATCTCACTGGACTTTAGCTTGCTGAAGAGCTCGTCCACGGTGAGAGTCTCGTAGTTCTACGACTCGAGAAGAGCTTGCACCTTCGAATCCCAAACCCTCCGATCAAGAGCATGTAACAACTTCAAAGCTCTCTCGGAAACTCTCATACTCCTACTTGTATGTGTCAAAGAGTCTTGTCTTAATTTGGGGAGTCCCCTCGTGATAGCTCTGTAGCTTCACCCAGATCTCTCTAGCAGTAGTCAAGTGTCCGACACGCTCAAACTCAGACTCAGAAAGACTCGAAAAGAGGGCATTACGTGCCTTGCTGTTTGCATCGTGTTGTTCCATTTGCTCTTGGCCAACACGAGCGGGAAGGACAACGTAATTAGCATCCTCACAGATCTCCCATACCCTCGCACTGAGACTCTAGAGATAACTAGACATCCGAATCTTTCAGTACGGGTAATTGGTTCCATTGAAATGCGGCGGCTTTCCTGAACCGCGCTCCATGTCGCCTTCTAGTGGATCACAACCGATTAAGGTGGGATGATCCTTAACCGGCTCTGATACCAATTGAAGGACCGAAAACGGCGACCATAGGGGGTGAATGGGAGCCTCAAATTTCTTTCGAAACATTCGACCGCTGTCCCAAAATCGAACCCCAAAACCAAAACCACAAGCAAGCGGTAAGATCACGACCTAACAGGTAGGTGGATACCCTTGGAGATGCCCAAGAGGTACAGCGGATCAACGGAGGAAGGTCGGAGACGAGCACTCGACGAAACTCCAAAAGCGACGCACTCAATTCCTATGGAGAAGGAGAGACTGGCCAATCCAAAATGCTCAAGCCAACTTGTAACAAGAGTACTTGGATATGAAGTACGTGATGCCACGAACCCAACGCAACAAGCGGAACTCGAATCGGACCTCGGACGGTCAAGAAGCGAACAACTCAAATAAACATCCTTCGACCCTCATACCGGACCTCATACCGGACGTGTCCGTATTCACGACTTCGACCGGACACACTCAGCTCATACCGGACCTCATACCGGACGCGTCCGATATGCACCGGACCCCAGTTTCAGCACAGAGCGACTTTCGGAGAAAAATGGAAAACCCAATCAAACGGTGTCCAAAAATCGTGAAATTTTAACCCTAGAGACTAGACACACAGAAGAAGGTCTCCACAAAATTTCAGCTCAAAATTCTAAAGTTAAGTCTACCGGACGTGTCCGGTATTCACACCGGACGTGTTCGGTATGCACGGGCAGAAACCTGGAAAATTCGATTTCGAATCCAAAACTCAACCAAATCAACTCCGATTGATCTGAAATTTTGCAGAGGGGTTCACAAGGTAGTTCTAAAGCTACTCCATGAAGATCACAACCCCAAACACACTGCAACTCTGAAAATCAACGAAATCCGATTCAAGAGCAAGTTTTCCCCGAAAAAAACTCGATTCGACCCGATCTGTGGATTCTTGAGGAATTGGATGAAATCCTTCGGTGGAAAGGATCAACCCACGACCAAGATCAAGTAGAGACAAGTGGTTCGCAAAGAGATGGATCACAGCCCAAAAAATCGCTAAGAACGCGAAGAGAGGAAAGAGAGGAAAATGAAGAACGCGAAGAACAAAACGCGAATCAGTGCAAGCAACTCAATGATCTGACTCCACGAAGAAACATGGAGGATTCGGGACCTCCATTCCCTTCATACGAGTTCGATTACACTAATGAAGGATTAGTGGACCTCTCTCACTCACAAGCAACTAGAAGAAGAAAACCCTAAATGAGAAAATGCAAATGGGAGAGGTGAGGGAGATGGGGCTCCCTCCACCATACTTATCGACCGGGCTTATTTCATTTTCCAGTTTTTGTCCCGGATACAACTCTGAGCAAACCGCCTAGCTCTAGGTACATTGCGGTCCAACTCGAACCGACTCGATGCAATCTTCGATCCGACGGCCACCGTGCCTTCTCACCGGTAGCTTCGCCTCGACGCGAACTCCCCGATGCCGCCACGTGCCGTCCGTCCGCCTCGGGACCTCCGCCAGGGTTTTGAGGCTCAACCCAGAAACCCGCCAGGTGGTTTTGAGGCCCAAACCACCGAAACCCGCCTCCGTTGGTTTTGAGGCCCAAACCAACAAACCGGTCCATGTCCTTGCACTTGTCGAAGCCAAGCACCAGCAATGCGATCCCGTCCGGCGATTCCGGGTCCCTCGGTCCAAGTCTCGATGCGTTTGCCCTTTCACCGCTCCCGGTCCATTCGGCGCGGCCCGCCATCACTTGACCTTCACCTCGCCGTCGGCCACCGCCTCCATGCTCGACACCTGCACAACACAAGCCAAGGCACATGTGGAACTCGTGGCTTTTACCACCGTCAGTAGCACCCCATCCGAGATGCTAGTAGTTGAATCAATCACTCATCATTACAACTGAACCACAAGTATAAACCTTGTGTTCGCAAAGCCCTAGAAGGATTCAATGATGACGAACCGGCCAATGGGGACGTATCGCGAACTGAGCTATCGCTCAGCTGGTTGGGTTCCTTGTGGTGGAACCTGCCCACCCGGGTTCAAGTCCCAGACTTGACATGGGTGCTCGCATTTTCCTGGATTTATCTAGAATTCAACGGCGCTATACTTTCAGTGGTAGGCGACGTGCCCGTCGACCGCGAGGCGCCTGTGGTGACTTCGTCAATCTCGAGATTTACTGGTCCATCTCAGTTCTTCGAAGGTGCTCATAGGGTAGGATGTGCGTGCGTGCGTTCATAGGGGTAAGTGTGCGCTCGTGTATATGAGTGTCTGAGTCTGTAATTGGGTCTTCGCAAAAAAAAAATGGGGACGTATCAACCAGCAAACAAAGATCAATTTCTTGTTGCCGTGTGTGTGATTTCGATCATGATCCGGGGACTTCAGCTCCCGGTGCGAGGCCCCCGATCGACCAAGATCGTCACGCGTCGCGCGCGGCGGAGAAGGGCAAGATCGAGGCCGTGTTGGGTGCGACTCTGAGTTCGATGCCGACACGTGTGCCTACATGGAGAACATCGAGAGGCTCATCAACAAGCAGTATGGGATGATTTTTTCCAAGCTGCTCATCTACGTACTCGCCGATTCGCGGACCGTACGGAGTCCTTTTTTTATTGCACGATGATGACGCAAGCTAGATAGTCAGTACACTTGGCCACCTAGTCAGGGTGAATGAACTTGCATTAGCCAACCAAAAAGAATTATAAACAAATGCACTCGACTAACCAAACCGAAAAAAAGTTATGCATGTGGCGTTTAGATGGAGATAGGGATATAGAGATATGATCTCTCTTCAAAGACTAATATTAAATCCTAACCATCTAATTTTTATACCCCATTTAATCGTAATCATTCATCTATTTTTCTTTTCCTATCCCACTCCTCGTATCCTGATATCTAATAAACAGCTCCAATCTTTTTACTATCAGTGACATTTTTTTTTACTGTCAACAATAGATAGGAGGACCACATATCTGACACCAAGGAGGACAAAACACTGGCGGATCAGCTGCCCTTCAAACGAGGGAAGAATATGTGGTAGGGGAGCACGTTGCTGCAACATGCAGGATTGCAACTGCAACGTGCAGGATTGCGACATCTTAGGTCGATCCATTGACTGATACTCCCTCCGCTCCATTGAGTTTGTCACCTTAGACTTCGTATCATCTTGTTCGATCATTCGTTTTATTCAAATCTTTTGTATAAATATAATTTATTTTATTATAACTTCTTTTATCAATAAATATATTTGAATATTGATTGATTTATTTCATTATTTACATAAGTATTTTAAATAAGACGGATGGTCAAACATGAAGTCCAAAAATCAAAAACGATATTCTTCATGGGACGGAGGGCCAGAATAGTAGTTAGCTAGTTAATAGTAATTGGTTCAATACCTATTAGATAGGAGGGTGTTTGGAATTTTGGAGACCCAGCTAATTGATGAATGCATATGCTACTCATCGACGTTCCGTCCCACGCTCGTTGGCCCCATTGTCAACGCCGTTTATCCTCCTGAGGTTGTACCACAGTTTCTAGTACCGGTTGAAAACCGCTGAAAACCAGTTAATACCGGTCCTACAGGTCCCGATCGGTATTGACCGGTTTCGGTCGGTATCATATGAAATTTGAAATTTTTATCCAAGTTTAGGTAAATTTAATTTTTTACTGAATTTTGGCCGAAAATCAGCCTTATCAGCCCCTTCAGTATTTTTTTTTTTTCTGAACCCGAAATAAAAAACATGTTGTTGTACTAGAACTAGCTCGACGACGAGTGGAAGGCCGCTGGTTGAGAAGATGAGGTCGCCACCGTGCCCACCGCGAAGTCGTCGAGGAGGAGGACGTTACCTCACACGCATCGATTCTGGCCCGCCACCATGTCGCACCTCCTACGCCGCTCCTAGCAGCAACAACGGCAGCAGTAAAGCACACGCCTTGCCAATGATGCCGTCGAGCATGAGGGCGTGTTGCCACCAGACCACATATCTGAATTCTGACACCAAGAGGACAAAACACGGGCGGGGCGGCGCCTTCTTCGTGCTTGCCTGGCGCAGGCGTGCGATGGTCTCCGAGAGAGGCATGGGTGTGGAAAGGACAAGTTTGCATTGGGACATGTCCAGTGAGATAGTTGTTTTGTACAATTAAACTAAGGCATGTCACCGGCCTGATATAGACAACTCTGTCTCTTTTGCCGTCCGAGTCGACTAGGCCATCTGCGCTTGAAACTGGCTAGTTGGATATATCTGGCGGTTCAAAAACACTCACTCATTGCAAGACAATGCCAAAACAACAGTTCTGCCTATAAATAGAAACAATGACCATGCCCTCAGGCCTCAAGCTTCATTCATTCCACTCTCACTCACGAGCGTCCACCTGCAGCAGGAGGGAGACCGTCCAACATATAACAACCGAAAAGAATGGCCGCATACAACGCCAACAACACGCTATGCGCTGCACCCAGACAAATCTTCTTATCCACCTCAAACTCAGTACACACAACCGTTTCCAGCAGTTTCTGCATGGCAACGGCAAGTCGGAGCAACGGTTGTTGCGTTAAGGCCACCGGAGATTGCAGCACAGTTCATTCTGCTTGGACAAACGTCCGGCAAGAAAGATGGGAAGGCAACTTGGCCGTGGAAGGACACCTCCCTATTTGGCTGGTACATACCACCGTTATTTCAAATTTCAGTTCACCTTAGTTTTAGTTCATACACCCATGCTCTCGCACACACTAGAATTTTAAGAGATACAAGTATTTATTATTTTTTAATACATATAGCTAATAAAGAACTATACTTATATTAAGTCATTATAGTTTTTTTTCTCTTTATTTATATGTGACATAATAGTCATATATAATAGATACTCGTAATCTATATTTAGCGTAATCTATATTTAGTTGTCGTAAACTTAACTTATTAATAGTCTCTTTTGCAAGGGGCGGATCTGTATTATTTTCATTCATATTTATATATTTCTTTTGCATGCCACCTTTTTATATTTTAAATATGCAATTAGTTTTAATCCTTGCCATTAACTATGGTGACACTTATTGCAATATGTATCTTACGAAGTCTTGAATCTAAAGTTTATTTTTTAAAATAATTAATCTTATTGATTACTGCAGACTCTCTTTTTTATCCTCAAGGTAAGTTAAAACTTTTGTGCTTATTGTATTTAAAATTAACACTTTTTACACTTTTTAAAATAAGTGTTTTAGCTTGTAGCTGGAGAGTATGTTCTTAAATACTACAGTGCACAAAAAAATTTTTAGCTTGCACGTTGTCGCTTAACATAAGTGATAAACTTGAAGTTTAATCTTAGACTAGGGTAGGTGCTAACCACAACACAATTTTATTACTCAACCTTTATAATGATGAAATATTTTACTCAAAAGTAATCTTAAATGGCCCTGAAAATATAGCCACCCATACTCTCCCACACTTGTCAAGAACCTTTAATTTTTCTGTCAAGGAATTATCTGTGCAATTATAGTTATATATAATCAATATAGACGTGTCAAATATTTTTGTTAAAATATATAAAACTATGTATAGTAACCACATATAAAAATTATGTCATAGTTACTAATAAGGCTTTAAACATTTTTTTTTAGTATCATTGGCATATGAGTTGTTAAGAAAATAAATTTTTTATGTGATGAAACATAACATATATATCTAAGCTCGTGCATTATGGCTTAAAGCTCATGCATTATGGCTTGAAGCCGTGATGCTTATTTTAATCAAATCTGAATATATATAATATATTGATAAAAAGTGGGTAATATAGAAACACACGCTCCATGATTTTTTAAGTATCTTTTATAATAGAGAAGATGTTATCAATTTAGATGTAGTTTGTATGGTCTGTGCGCTTATATGTATTACGTTGAAACCTAATCTTAAGATATTTAAACACTTTGTTGCATCCATTTTTTTTTTTCTGAATTTATAGTTTTGCTTTCAACTTTTTATGGAATGGTTGCAAATTTTCGAATATGTTAAGTAGAAACTCTCATATTTTTATCTTTTATTCAGAATTTATTTATAATAATAATAGTTTAGGTTCTAATAGTATTGTTTTTCAATTCACATGTTAAGTTAAAACTCGCCTTACACCCCGGCACTTGGACATGTTAAATTTGTTATATCATGAAAGTATATTTTTGGGTCATGGTATATAAACTTATTTAAAAATAAGAGCTTTTAAAATTGATTATCGTGGAGTATTGATATAATTTAAAGTGAACTGTTATTTAGATTTGAGATATAATTTTGTTTATTATTTATAGTGGTTGAGGTAGATGCAAATATAAAGATGATTACTTTATATTACTTCCTCAGTTCAAATTACACTACAAGAAATCTGTTGATCCATGACGCTCAATCCCTCGACGATTTCAAGAACGTCGGGAAAAAGATCGATACGTGACGGTTTTTGGTCACAGATTGATCTTTTTCGTCACGATTGATCATATCCTTGACGTTCTTCAAAAAACGTCGAGGGATTGAGCGTCATGGATCAACAGATTTCTTGTAGTGTTATAAGTCGCTTTAATTTTTTTGGTACATTCATTTTACTATGTATTTAGATATAATAATATATATAGATACATAGCAAAATGAATGAACCAAAAAAGTCAAAACGACTTATAATTTGGAGTATCTTTTATCGTAATAATTTAATATTTATAGGTCGATTGAATGCAAATTTTAAAATGTTACTTTGCATTATCTTTTATAAAGAGAAAGATAGATAATAGTAAGATATATATATTTTTTCTAGTTACATGATCAGATATAAACTATGACACGTGATAGCGTTGTGATTCTATACCTACAGAACGGCACGTACCTAAGGAACGGGCCAGGTGTGTGGGACGTCGGCGACCACTCCTCCCCCACACATATATTCGGCCGGGTACGCCACACTAGTACGCGCGTCTGCTTCCGGCGAGGACGCGCCACCGGCGCACATCGCCAAGCGGAGTCGGACGCGTACAAAGCTGCCATGGCGCACGGGCGACCGAGCGCGGGAGCCTGCTGGACCGCGTGTGCAACGCCGTCGGCCTCGCAAGCGGCACCTTGCTCTCCGACAACACGCCAACATCTCCGTGCTCCCTCTCGGCGACGGCCGGGTGCTGTGCCTCACCGAGGCCACCAAGGGCTCCGTGGTGGTCGACCCGGAGACGCTGGACACCGTCGGCAAGCTCCATTACACGGACGGGCTATGGGGTTTGTTGCAGTCCACGCATCCGGTCGTGACGGAGACAGAGCTGCTGCCGCTGCTCCCGGACCACTTCCGGCGGAGCCACCGCGTCGTCAGGATGGCAGCCGGGAGCAGCGAGAGGAGAGTGATCGGGAGAGTGCGCTGCCGGGGAGGGTGTGCACCGGGATGGGCGCACTCGTTCGCCGTCACGGAGAAGTACATCGTCGTGCCAGAGATGCCGCTCCGGTACTCCGTCGCCAGCGTTCTCATGCATGTCTGAGCTCACACCTTTGTACATCTTCGACTGGCTGCCGGAGTCTGGGAGCTACATGCACGTCATGTGCAAGCACACCGGAAAGGCCGTAAGTTTTAAGATTCTTTCATGATGTTCTCGTACCAAACAACATCATTCAGAATGTTGGAACACGAAATGAGTGTTATACCATGTATGTATGTAGGTGGCGAGCGTGGAGGTACCTCCCTTCATGACATTACACTTCATTAACGCATATGAACAAAAAGATGAGGACGGCGACAGGGGGCAAGCGATCATCGCTGATTGCTGTGAGTACTATGCTGATCCTTCGATCATCCAAGAATTTGCGCTCCATAGACTAAGATCGTCGTCGCCCCGAACTTGCAAGGATGCTTTTCCTGATGCTAGGTGTGCGTTTGGTCGATACCTCTGCTATCTACAAAAGGAAATCTTTCTGACAGGTACTTGTACTTTTAATCTACCGTATGCGTCCTGCGTGCGCAGGGTGGCTCGGTTCAGGATACCACTGGACGGAACCCCCTCGGGCAAGCTGGAAACTGTGCTGGACCCTGAGGTGCATGGCCGGGGAGTGGAGTTGCCTTCCATCAATCCGGCCTACCAGGGCAAGCAGCATCGTTATGTTTACGCATGTGGCGCACGTCGGCCTTGCAATTTTTTCAACTCGCTGACCAAGATCGACTTGGTTGAGAAAGGGGCCAAGAACTGGCACGAGGTGGGCTCTGTGCCATCAGAGCCCTTCTTTGTGGCGAGGCCAGGAGGAACTGCTGAAGATGACGGTAAGTTTAATTTTAGTTGCTGAAAAGTGTGTTAAAATTGATGATTTGTGCTTCGTTTTAAACAATAAGAATGTATGTAGGGGTTGTGATATCTATTGTAAGCACCGTGGAAGGTGAAGGGTATGCGCTGCTGCTGGATGCGATGAGTTTCAAAGAAATTGCTCGACTAAGGTTCCCCTATGGCCTACCATTCGGATTCCACGGCTGCTGGATTCCAGACAAGATATGAAATGGTCCTATTGCCCCTCGGTTCAAATTGAAGCGAGACCTATCAATTACTTTATTACATCGATATGTTTCGCACACCAATGCAGGGTTGCCGGTTGGACATCTACTACAAATAATTTGAAATTGATTTTTTAAGTTTTCTAAATGACCTTGTATAAAAAACTCACCAAAATAAACGTTGTAGATGTCAAAAAGTTATGAAACTTTGTACTTGATAATTTTTCATTTAAATTCATTTAGAGCCTCAAACAGTCAATTTATTCTTGGTTTAGGGTAATATATGTAAGAAAACAAACTCTAACATAGACACAACTAAGTTGTGCATAGTGGTCAAGGTGGCTACGTGTGAGGATGAGGTCGCGGGTCCAAATCCCCATAGCCACGAAGCGAGTGATTTACGTGTGAAACATGCTATAACTTACATTGGAGTAAATTCTTTTTTTGCTATCTTTAGAAACTAATTTGCATATTCTGGACAAGCACTTGTAGTGGCGATTTTCTTAATAAAACCGCCGTTAACTACATATCGATTTACTAAAACCGTGACTACATATCGATTCACAGTGGCGGTGGATATTATTTGTAGTGGCAGTTCTCAAGATATATTGCCTGTGAAGATATCTATTTTCACTGGCCTCTTTCACTGATGGAGCTAAGAAATGCCAATAGAGACAGGTTACCAACTGCCTCTTTAGAGCTTTTCTGTACTAGTGGGTAAACAACACATGGACAGACATCTATAGTTACGCTACTAATGATCATGGTCCCCTCTATATAACTGTTCGTCTGGAACAGACTACCAGATCATTTTCTGAACCCCAGTCTATCTTGTGTCATAGTCTTCACATCCACCTTCACCTGCTGCAAATGGAACAACTAGAATCACATCCTCATTAAAATCGAAAAAGGGACACATAATTGGTTTTATTCTAGGTGGTTTTATTTTGGTCACAACCTTCATTCTATTGGTCTGGTTATGTAGACAATGATTGCAGCGATGCTAAAAGACAGTGGCGAAGCTAAAACAAATTAGAGGGGATGGTACTACTGTCTTATAGGTATATATACATGTTGTGTGGGGGATGTATATATAATGAAAAATTAAACAAACTCACTGTTTTAACATTTTTTAGGGGAATATTTTTTTAGGGGATGCATTTGCACCCCCTAGTGCCAATGCAGCTTCGTCCCTGCCAAGAGATGCAGCGGGAAGAGGAGGAAGCAGAGTTTGGGTGGCTACCAGGGATGCCCAGAAGTTTCACATTTCAGCAGCTCCAAGAAGCAACCGATCAGTTCGGAGCTAAGCTGGGCGAAGGAGGATTCAGGTTCGTTTTCAAAGGACGTCTTGGTGAGGAAGCAATCGTGGTGAAATGGTTGGACAACGTTGGTCAGGGAAAGAGGGAATTTTGCAGAGGTTCAGACCATCGGTAGCATTCACCATATCAATCTAGTTAGGGTAATTGGTTTCTGCGCAGAGAAATCGCTGTGGCTCTTGGTTTATGAGCACATGCCCAGAGCAAATGTGGAACTAGCCAATCAACTTATTAGTGGGGCCAAGACGAAGGTGTATCTGCATATTGTTGGGCTTCAAGAGAGTGGGGCCCTGCTGTTGTTGGGCTTCAAGCGGAAAAATGGAGACCACGGTAGAAAAATCAGGAGGGGTCCTGCTGTTGGGCTTTACGTGGTTCAGGTTCGTGGCAAAGCTATTTTAATTTTTTCACATGTACATTATTTGTATACGCCACGAAAAAATAGAGAATAAAGGAGAAGCTAGCAAGTAGTCATCATGTACATACTCATATAAAACGTTTCATGTAGGAGCAAGTTGGTGATTAAAATTGATTAAAAAAGTTGGTGATTAAATTGATGCTAATTCATGTGACGGCTTGCATTCATGGCGTCTCATTTATTTGTTTGGTACACCATTCCAAATTATAAAGCGTTTTAGTTTTTCTAGATTTATGATTTTTGCTACGTATTTAGATTTATGATGCACTAGATTTTTAACCATGTTCATTTATACAACAAAAAGGATATAAAAAACATATACATTTTGGTCACGTCTCACGTATTTAGGTTGTGCGGTGCCACCTCAATTGGGCCGGCGCACTGCTTCTGGCTCGAGTGTTCACCCGTTTTTCATTGCCGGACGTGGCATGCGCTGCTCCACTCGCTCCCCTTATATTTATCTGTTCCTCTGCGTCGCACATCACCAACCTCCACTTTGCTCGTGCACTCGCTTCTTCCAGCAGTTATTCTGCTCGCTTCCCCGCGCTCAATCTCTCTTGCGCCACTGCTCAGCCTGATTTCGTGCACCACGCCCGCGAGCTCACAGTGCCCTCACGCTGCCCATACTCCCTTCCTCCCTCTGTCCCTTGCCTACCGCGCCCTCCATGCACTCCACCATCCTTACAACCCTGCTTGCGCATCCTATCGGAGGCGAGGATGATGGTGGTGGCTCCAACTAGATAGGTGGCGGAGGGATTTGGATCAAAAGTCTGCTCCTCCTCCCTCTGCATCTGAATCTGAGCTCTTCTTCTATGAATCTGAGGCCGCCTCCTCTTCCTCCTCCTCTAGATCTAAGGGATGTGGCGGTAGCTAAAGTTCTGACGAACTCTTGAGTGGTCAGATCCCTAAGTGTTGTAATGGGTTTTTTTTGAATGTTGCAATATATGTTTTCGAACGTTGCAATAAGATTTTTAGTCCTTGCAACAAAATATGTTTTCAATGTTGCAGTGGTACTTCTTGAGATGTTGCAGTATTACTTCTTGAGATGTTGCGGTATATTTCGATTGCTCTAATCTCATGTCGCAGCAGTATTGCTTGAAATGTTGCAGTATGTAATAATATCATGTTGCAATTGTTTGTTCCTTTTGTTGTTGTAGTAACATGTTCTTTAGTGTTTCAGCTTTGTTTCACCCTAATGTTGCAGGCTGGTTCATTTTTGTTGTTGCATTAATATGTTTCATCGTGTTTCAGTTGCCTTAGTTTATTGTTGCAGTAAGGGTTTTGTGTTGTTCATGTTTCTTACTCCAACTTTGTATAGCAGCCGAAGGCCGGTATTGCTCGTGTGTGTGTGCGGGGTATTGCTGGTGTGAAGAACACATGTTCCAAAAATTGGCGTGGTATTGCTTTGCTGGTGTGTGTGGGGTCACTGTTATTGTTCAAAAGTACATGCTGCTGTTGTGTCATGGGTCCTTGTGCCATCATGGGGTTACTGCTTTGTCTAGTGGTGGTGCTGCTGCTGCGTGCATGCGCCGCCTGCTAGTGCTGCTCCTATGTTTACCCACTGTGCATGTAGGCTCGTGACCGCACCGCCTGCTGGTGCTGCTATTGTGCGCGTGTGTATACGTGCAAGCAATACGTGATTGCACCGATTGTTGGTGCTACTGTTGTGCGCATATGTGCCAACTGGTGGTGCGTGCAAGCAATACGTGACCATGCTGCCTTTGTAGACATATGTGCATGTGGTGCTTAAAAGCGGAGCAGGCTTGGGTGGTCCACGGCACGGACAAGCGAGCTGTTTCTCCGCAGCCGCGTGGCAGAGATGTCTCGGGAGCTGTGTCTGGATACGCCAGCCATCCGGACGTCCGAACGCTAGCCCCACACCAATATTTTTTTTTTAGGTTTTATCTCCTTGCAGTCTAGACTTGAGAACTTTGAAACAAAATTTGAACTCTCCAATAAATAGTAAAAGATGTTTGTCCTAGTGGCTAGCTCACTCGGTTTGGTTTTAGGAGGTGTTTCGTCCAAACCTTATGTGCCACATTTTTTAGGCTTTTTGAAGTTTTTTCCCTAAAGCATGGAGACCAGCAGCCACGTAGGATAACAAGATATATTTTAAAAAAATTAAGATAGATCTAAGCAATCATGTAGGATAACAAGATCTTTAAAAAAATTAAAATAGCTATAAGCAGCCACGTAGGATAACAAGATATTTTAAAATAGCTCTATATTTTATTCCGATCAACTATTGTCAACGATATGTTGTCAGAAAGCTCCTGTAGAGTATAGTATGACTATGTTGATGACAAATACACAAGTTAGTCATAAACCGTTTTTGTTTATGATAGATAGGTGCTCTGTCATCTGGCAATTTTCATAGAAGTCTAGATTTTTTGTAGTATAGTAAAGCAAGCCATAACAAAAGAAATGATATTTTACAAGTTTTTTGAATAAGATGAGTGGTTAAATTTGATGTCAAAAATGTTAAACGTCTTATAAATTGGAATGAAGAGAGTATTATGCATGTCTGTCTTTTGGAAATGCCTCCTCACGTCGGAAGTGAAATTGTTAGGGGCCAGCAAGTGTGAAAACCATCCCCTTTGTCGAACAAACTGTCGTTATATAAAGCATTATTATTCAAGAGATGCAACGCTCGAAGAGGCGTTGAGTAGTAGTATAACTAGCAGTTAGTGGATCGCCATGCTTGAAAAGGTCATGGCCTTTATATATAGCATTAATTTGCTAGCGGTTTTCTTGGCAAATCTCTGCGGCCGGCCGGCTCCTTTGTCCTGACTCGTTCGAACATAAAGCTTTTGTAGCAAAGCTCTTGTAGAGCATCTCGTTCATCCAATTAGCCACACACCGGCCCATGAGATCAGACTTGAATTTTATACATATATAGACGCATATGGAACCTGCTGGCTGATAGCAACCTTTTGGAAATTGAACTTTCTCACATGTACAAATTGATTATTACTTTCGTAGAAATGTCAAGTTTGTGGCAATTTATATATGTATCAAGGAGACCGTTTCTTCTTAGGATCGGAGATGGAAGCGGCATAGTCATAAAAGTTCTCGGTACGTAGGTTCAAGGAACGGGGATTGTGGAACGTGAAATGCTTTTTGAGAAAAAAAATCATTGTTGGGACGAAACTGATCCACATTCCCGGTATAGGAACGCACGATCTCGGTACATAAAACGTGGCACTATACCATGATCTCTATGACTGTGGAAGGGGTTCACTTTCGGAGAAGTACGGCCAGGTTAGGAACGGCAGCCCATTCCTCACTCCTTCCATCACCGAGTACCATCCGCACTACTACCATCCGCTGCGCTGATGCCGAGGAAGCTGCCGCTCTCTGCCAGGTCGTCCGCGACGATCCTTGCCCTTGAGAGCTTGACCCGGTGACGGCTGGAGGCTCTCTCCACTGGGGCTGGGCCACCTCGCTCGATCGATGATGGTCGCTGAGGGGGCCAGCAGGCATCGTCTTGTTGAGGTTGGGAGCCATGGCACGAAGAACCGGGACGCATAGTCGAGACGCCACTATCCAAAAGGAAAGCATCCGGTTTTATAATAGATTCCATTTAAAGATGGTTCGGGGAGATAGAGTACCGCTGCAGGATACATACACCCCAGTTCAGCGACCCGTCAGTGCGGCACTGAGTGTACCAGTTACGGCCGGCCTTGTTGGCTACTGTCTGTTCTTGTGCGGCTGGTTATGATGTTACATAGGGAAGGATAGATGAGACTAAAACTTGACAATCCAATGGTTATATTATTTCTGATGACGTGGCTCAACGTGAAAGTAGCTTTATAGTAATAAATGGTTCCACTAGTGGCCTCCAGCTATATAGGTTATACACATAGCCGAGTACATTACCATGTCGCCAGCATTCTGAGATATAATACGTATATAAACCCAGAAAAAGAATATTTTTGTTTTTTTGCTGACACGACTGAGACTACTGAACACTTCCTTAAGTACAAGAGCGAGGGCCGAAGGCTGGAAGGCAGCAGTACGTGTAGACTACTACCACGCACGAATAGATCGAACCAACAATTCAGCAGTAGATAGATATATACACTTCATAACTCGATCATGCCTTCTTCAACCCACGCTCTGTTCGTCCCCTGCCCGGCGCAGGGACACGTCCTTCCACTGCTCGAGCTCGCGCACCGCTTCGCCGACTATGGCTTCGCTGTCACTTTCATGAACACGGACCACATCCAAGGCCAGCTCGCAGCTGCGTCGCCGGAGCTGGTGGCAGCGGGACAGGATGATGGAGAGCCACCTGAAGCAGGCCAAGTGCGCTTTGTCTCGGTCTCCGACGGCTTCCCACCGGACGGCGACCGTAACGACCTCGGCATGCTAGCAAGCGCGCTGATGAGCTCCATGCCGACGGCCGTCGAGGACATGGTCCGAAAGGGCCAGTTCTTCTGCATAGTCGTCGACTATGCCCTGGCGTGGGTGCTTGGCGTCGCCAAGAAGGCTGGCATGCGCACGGCGACGCTGTGGCCGTCGTGTGCCGCCGTGATGGCCGCCGTGTTAGACTTGCCGGAGCTGATCGCTGATGGCATGCTCGACAAGGATGGTATATGAACTATAGAAACATCAATAAGATTTTGATTTGTTATTGGCACCTGATCCAAGCTAATTAAATCCTCTGGCGTTGCAGGTTTACCGACGGGCAAACAGATACCACCGGTAGGCGACCTGCGGATGGACCTGTCACCGCTCACCTGGAACGCTGCCGGCACGGAGGAGGCGCAGAAGCAGATATTCCGGATGTTCAGCAACGTCCTCAAGGCCGTGGGCGAGGGCGCAGTAGATTTCCTACTGTGTAACACTATCAAAGAGCTCGAGGATGGCATCCTGTCCCAGCACCGCAGCATCATCCCTATCGGACCACTGCCGACGGGTCTCCGTGAGGGAAAGCCCGTCGGGAATTTCTGGCCTGAAGACGACAGCTGCCTGTCATGGCTGGACGCGCAGCCCGACAGGTCAGTTGTCTACGTGGCATTCGGTAGCATCACCGTGCTCGACGAGAAACAATTCCATGAACTCGCTCGTGGGCTGGAGCACTCCGGGAGACCTTTTCTCTGGGTGGTCCGTCCTGGCCTGGCAAATACCGTCAATTATCCTGACGGATTCCTCAAGACCGTTGAGAAAAGGGGCAAGATTGTGACATGGTCACCGCAGCATAAGGTTCTCGCCCATTCGGCAGTCGCCTGCTTCATGTCACACTGCGGGTGGAACTCGGTGATGGAGGGAGTGAGGAATGGGCTGCCGTTCCTGACCTGGCCGTACTTCTCCGACCAGTTCATCAACGAGAGCTATGTCTGCGACGTCTGGAAGACCGGCCTGCGGCTGGTGAAGGACGCCGGCGGTGTGGTGACGAGCGAGCACATCGCTGCGCGCATAGAGAACCTGTTGAACCATCCGGCGACCGTGTCTAGGGCGCTGGAGTTGCAGCAGATTGCGTCCAGGAGCATCAGTAATGATGGCACATCGTTCAACAATCTGACGGCCGTTATTAAGGCCATCCAAGCTGATAAGACTATACACTCATCGTCAGATCACCCGTACTAATAATGCCGTGTCAAAAGGGAGAAAATGAAAGAGCCTGTCATTCGCCCAAAAAAAAGGCTCCTACGATCAGTTTCCTATATCCAGCAATACACAGTATTGTTTTCTTCGGAACAAGAAGCAGTTGTTTTGTTCAGAACATTAAAGACCGCATATCCATCAGTTTCAATGCATTCGTCATTCGAATTCTTAAACCATTTTCCCATCAACAACTGATATGAGAGTACAAATATGATGACTCACCAAACTTCGTTTTCAAAGGTCACTAAGATTCCAAATGATTTGCCGAATGAAACGTAAACCAAATAGAAAAGTGGCACACAGAAATTATTGTTTTTGTTTCCTTGTCTCCTTTTTTTCCTGAACAGTGTGTTCAGGCTCAGACTGAATTTGTGTTAGCAGTGGTCACAATGCTTTTGTAAAAAACATTGGTTTAACTGGTTGCACTAATATGTCATCTTGGCGGTTTATCTATGTCACAATTGTGCTTGAAAAGTCATATTTGATTTCTGTAATTATTGTTGCACTATTGACAGTCAACATAAACACATAGTTCAGACAAACAGTTGGGGAACATTGACAGGTACTGAACATTTATCTTACACAATAACAACATATGAATATAAGTAGCACAGCATGCCAAACTCATTGTCATTCACAACCACAACAGTCATCTTTCTCTCAAAATAACCTGCACTGCTCTACCATTCAACAATTACATGATCTACTTTTTGAGCTACCATTCATATCAACATGGCAACAAACAAGCCCAACACAAGCACAAACATGATTGCATAGCAGCTACTACATCCATTATTGTTCATCCTCTTCATCTTGACTTGTAATGCATCCATCTGCTTCTGCATTGCTTCGGGCTCCTTCTCTTTCTTCACCAGCTCCTCCTCTTTCTTCACCAGCTCCTTGTCCTTGCATTCCAACTGAGCATCCAAGTGCACTAGCTGCCTCTGCAGGGACTGGTTCATCATCTCCAAATCTTGATAATGATGTTCCCTCACTTCATCAACAACTACTTTTCCCCTTTCTGTCTTCAACCTAAAAACAGTGTCCTTCATGTCCAGCAGTAGATCCTTTATCCACTGCGATGTGGGTGGATCCAGCCATTCAAAAAATCCAGTCCCCCTCTTTCTGCAACCACAAACTCACTGTCAAGTTACCTACTTTCGTGAAGAACACAACAGTAAGCAAGAACAAGGGTACGTACCTCACATTCTTATCGATGCATCTGTAGTATCTACGTCGGGGATTATCCAAACTCCATGAAATCCACCATGCCGCCTTCTTATTGCACTTGTAGAACACAAGCGGCAAACTCAGTCCTAGTCATCTCTATAAAGTTTAGAATCGAGTTAAATGCACCGGGGACCCCTCAAACTTGGAAGCGTATGTCATATAGGCTCCTGAACATTAAAAGTGCATTTTTCGGCCCCTAAACTTGCTAAATGGTACACCATAGACCTTTGAACTTTGAAAATACATTTATAGCACCTAAACTGGTTAAGTGGTACACCACAGGTCCGTAAACAACAACTTTTGATATTTTTTCTATTTTTTAAAAAAAAAATCAAATTAAGAAGTGGTACCTAGATAGCTCTAAAAATCTTAGTAGGTTGGTAGAGTGAATGATAAGAATGATAATGGTATAAAACATGCTAAATTTTTAAGTGAAATTTAAATTATTGTATTTCAAAAATGATCAAAATTATATATTTTATTAATTTTTAGGGTATTCAAATAGCAACAAAAAATCTTAAAATATCAATAAAATATACAAGTTTGAACATTCCAAATATTATGAATTTTTTGAAATTTTTTATTGCCCTCCGTTAATTCCCCTTTGCTAATTCCTCGAACACATCAGCTACCACTGCTACAGCTAGCCTTTTTAAAAGCGGCTACACACAGCTATCCATTTCAAAGAGAATTTTTTTTTATTTTTAACTGATTTTTTGAAAGTAATTTAAAAAAAAAACTGGCTCCTAAAACTATTTTCGGTACTAACCAGTTTTGTAGCGCCGTAGGAGCTGGCGCTACTGATCGGGAGGACAGCGTCATGCATGTCGGCGCGGTCCCCCCCCACGCCCGGCGCGGCAACGGCCGACCCGTGCGCCAACGTGTGCTGTTGGCGTGGCAGCTGAGGCGCGCCCGCATGCGAGGGCGCGATCCCGCCGCATGCTGGCGTGGCGCATCGCGCCCCCCGGCTAAGCGCGCTCCCAGCTTGACCTGCCCGCGGCCCACTTCTCCGATCCAGATCGGGATCGAGCCCCCCCCGTTCTCTTGCCGCCGTCGACCCGCCCGCCGCCGGCGAGCCGCCCGCCCGCCCGTTCCTCCCTCCCTCGGCCTCCCTCGGCGTCCCTCCCCAGCCCGGTGGAGGCGCCCGGCCGCCACCGGGCCGCCGCCGTGCGGGCGCCGGGCGCCGCCGGCCAGGCGGGCGCCTCGCCGCCCGGCCATCCCGGGCGCCGCCCGCGCGGCCGGGGAGGGCCCCGGCAGCCGCCCGCCGGCCGGGGGAGGCCAGCACTCCCTCCCTGCCTCGGTGTGGTCGGCCGGCCAGGGGAGGTCCTGTCCGCCGTCTCCGTCTGCAGTGCCATTCCCCGGCAGCTGTCTTTGTGAGCAAGGTGATTTCAGCTAGGATTTTTTTTTTTTTGTGTACAGTTCAGTTAGTTTTGTATATTGGATTAGAAATATAGTTAAATAGTTAATTTATATATATGTATATATAATAGTTTGAAAATAAGGTGACTATATTATATATATATAAATATATATTGTGAGAGTTAGTGCCTTTAAAATAAG
This sequence comes from Chrysopogon serrulatus, assembly GCA_015844335.1. Taxonomy (NCBI): domain Eukaryota; kingdom Viridiplantae; phylum Streptophyta; class Magnoliopsida; order Poales; family Poaceae; genus Chrysopogon; species Chrysopogon serrulatus. Next base: position 64,976 of record JADLZL010005075.1, on the reverse strand, counting down.
GTTATTGGCTTTATATTATATATATGTATGTTTAAAAATATATAACATATATTGGTAGGTAGCTAATGTTATCATATGACGAGTAAATAGTTAGTGATATGTAGGAGTTATTTTGGCATTGTTATAGAAGCTCACAACCTATCGTTGATGCTTTGTGTAGATGGATTGTGTAGTTCGGTTGTTGTATGGTGGCACAATTAGAAAGCAAGATGGTGATTTTGAGGATATGGAAGAAGAGATGGAGGTGTGGGATGATCCCCCTAGTTTTAGTGACCTACTGGTGCGTGTGAGGGAGAAGTTCGATGGTGCATTTTCATTGAAGGGGAGGTATGACAGCGGGAGGAATAGGGCACATTTTCTTATTTTTCCGTTGCGCAAGGCCAAGGATTGGGAGCGCTATGTAAAGCTGGTTGCAGCCTCAAATGTTGCAACGGCGGAGGTTGTGGTGGAGGGTGCCTTAAGAAAGCAAGAAGAAAATGAGTATGCAGATGTGGAAGTTGATGATGATGATGTTGATGCAGATTCCTCACCTGTCAATATGGATGTGGATGGTCACATCTCGCAGGAAGTGCCACATTCTGCACCATTTGGTACCCATGATGTAGGCTGCATAAGTAATGACTTCGATGTCGATGAATTGGAGGAGAGGGATGCGGAGCAGGTAGCGGAGGAAACATTTTATGGTGCTGCTGACGGTGATGATGATTACGATGATGATGATGATGATGATAGCAGTGATTCGGATGGTTCTGATGAGGAGGAACAAGGGTTTGATGGTATGAATGCAACCTTGCAAGGTCCAAGATGAGTCATGTGCCCGGCATGCCATTTCCTGCAGTGCCGCTTAATGCTTTTGCACCCCATCCTGTGGCCAGTCCTTGTGCGGTTCCACATGATAGGCTGATGGTTCAGGGTAGACTTATACATGATGTGCCCGATGCGTAAACACCTTATGATAAGTGGGAAAGACGGACGAAGCACGCGAGGGTTTGTTCCACCTGAGCCGTATACAGCCACGCGGAGCTCGAGGCGGCTTAGTTCGATGAACGTTCCATTTCGGGCGTTCCTAACTACTGAGATGTGAGAGCACGTCGCACATGGCGATTATGCGACAATTTGGGTTGCGATATGTGTCGTGAATCGCCAGATGATCATGAGGATAGTGCAATCTTGAGCAAGGGTATGATGTTCAACAGTATTGAGGATGTAAAGCTTTTTCTTCAGGATTATGCTGTGTATCACCATAGGCCATACACCGTCACGCATTCAGACAGAGAGGTGAGGTACAATGTCATATGCAAGGCTGGTTGTCTTTGGAGGCTAAATGTTAGGAAAAGAGGGAGTGATGGCAAGTGGAAGATAACCAAAGTTGTGCAGCCCCACACTTGTCTATCAAATAAGGGCAAGGAATACCATCCTCAGCTCACTGCACGTTACCTTGCCCGTCGCATTTTGGGTTTGGTTGATGATAACAGTGATGTGTCAGTGTCTTCATTGATTCGTTCCATCTATAGATTCACTAGTTATGAGGTGAAGTATGGCAAGGCATGGAGAGCTAAGCAGATTGCCTTAGCTATTCGTTGGGGTAGCTGGAAGGAGGCGTACAATCATGTTCCTAGGATATTATGTGCCATGAGCTACTACAACCCTGGCATGAAGTGGTTCATAGACCATGATGGGAGGTACTTTTGCAACCCTATCACTGGAGCCGTGAAACATATCCCGAGACGGGTCTTTTTGGTCGGGCCGGCAAACCGAACATGCTTTTCAGATTACTGCCGTCCGGTCGTGCTAGTGGATGGAACCTTCTTGACTGGGAAGTATCGAGGAGTCCTCATGATGGCAGCAGCTGTAGATCCAGAAAAACCAGATTGTACCCTTGGCTTTTGCTCTAGCTGAGGGGGAGAACATTGAGTCCTGATCATGGTTTATGCGGCTTCTACGGGTCCATGTACTGGGAAGTACTAGGCAAATTTGTTTGATATCTGACCGCCATGTAGGCCTGCTAAATGCTGCTGAAGAGCATATGGATGGCTACCCTAGACTAGTGCATAGATGGTGCATGCGACACTTTGCTGCTAACTTCTGGCGGCGTCTGAGGAAAAAGGAGGTTTCAGACAAGGTAAAGGCGCTATGTTGTGTACGTACAAAGCATGAGTTCGATGAGACATTGAAAGAGCTAGGGACCATGCTCAACAGAGAAGGGAAGGCATGGTTGGAGCAGCAGATGGATGAGAAGGAGAAGTGGGCACTAGCTTATGATGAGAGTGGGTTCCGATAAGGTATCATGACCACAAACTCTTCGGAGTCCTTCAACCGTGTGTTTGCCGGAGTAAGAGCTTTGCCTGTGTCAGGAATTATTGAGTTCTCGTTTCATAAGTGCAATTCATACTTTGTGAATAGGTGGGAAATTGCGCAGGAAAGTCTTAAGGAGAAAGGAGAATTGGGAAAAGCAGGGGCTGAGCACTTGGCTGATGCAGAGAAATGGGCAAAGCAGCATTCCGTTGAGGCCTTCGGACCTAGCAGGAGAACACGCCGGCCTCCCACACTAATCTGACCGACCGGAGGAGAAAACGCGCGTCGGTGCAGGTAAAGGGAGGGCAGCGCCACGGCTGGTGGCGTGGTCCGCCACATCAGCACGCCAGGGACCCGCGCCATGCATGCCGGCGCGCCCCGTGCCACGCCATCGCCCACGCCGGCCCCGGACGCCGTTGCGCGCCACGCTGGCGGGTAGATCCGCGCCGGCATGTATGGCGCGATCCTTGGGTTTGCAGCGCCTCCGTCGATGGCGCTACAAAAGTGGTTAGACATGAAAATAGTTTCAGGACCCAGTTTTTTTTAAAATTACTTCGCAAAATCAGTTAAAAATAAAAAAAAAAAATTCTTCAAAGACTGCTGTAGATGATTTGTAGATTTGGTCGCTCCAGCCGTCTCTAGAATGTTTGTAGATATGAGCTCTAGGGGCACTCAACTCGTTTCTCTAGAATTTGTTTTTAGCGGCAAACTCAGTCCCCTGTCATCTCTATAAATTGATTTTAGAATTTGCAAACCAGGATAGCAAAAAAACTGAGAAGTCCACCCACTAGCCCCACCATGGCAAGTCATATCATGCAATTTTCTTACACATTCGGCTGCGGGGTTGGAACTAGGACCTCACTCGCACGCGTCAATTCCTTAAGCACTGCATCTCAAAGTTATTTGTAAATACATAGATACAGCAGAAATTCTGTTTCTCAATCTTATATCTGAAACCAATAGCATGTCCTAAAAGGTTCTAACTCATATGTGAAGCAGCAGAAAGAAAAGGTCCTGGCTTTATAGCATTGATTTGCTAGCTATTTTCTTGGCAAATCACCGGCGAGTGGTGATGGTGCAGTGGGAGGGGCTTTGAGAGATGCAAATCTCTGCGGTTGGCTCCTTTGTCCTGATTCATTTGCATATACGCAAACCCCTTTTGTTGCAAAGCTCTAGGACAGCATCTCGTTCATCCAATTAGCCCCACACCCATGAGATCAGACTTCTATTCTTATAGACGCATGGAACCGGCAGACAGCAAGGAGGCTATCAGGTTCCAAAAATGTCAAGAGCCTGCAGCGCTGTAGCCCTGTAGCCAGCAGATTGATTATCGTTTCGTACAACTGTGAAGTGTCTGGCAATATACTCACGGAGACTGTTTCCTCTTACGACACAGAAGGGATATGATTTGCTTGTTGGAAACATGCATGATGCATTCAGATTCCCACCGAATCCATGATTGTTCTGATACTCATACGCAACATTTTGGAATTTTGCTCCGTACGCACTGCTAGCCCTACATAATAGACCATCCGGATAATTTTACACCGATGCTTGCATATCATTGTTGGTACCTAAACAACAAGTCTATCCGACAATAATAGATAATAGATAATTATTGTCATTGTCCGTTTGTAATAAAACCGACAATGTATTCTCAGCATTTGACAGTGATTTTACCATTTTGGACCCAAAATTTCTTTTCAGTCGAGTTTTTTTTCCATCTCAAGTACTCCCACGTAAAGAGGAAAGATGCTATGGCATGTGTGCTGTTAAATTTTTTTTAAAGTTTAACTAGTTTTATAAAAATATTAGTTACATTTGTATCACTAAATAAATTTCTGATAAAAATATATTCTGCGGTTTATTTAGTAATAGTATTTATGTTAAGTATTAATATTTTCATATTAATTTTTATGATGAATATTTTTATATATAATCGGTTAAAGTAATAATTAAAAATTTGACTTTTCAGGAAATGAATAATATTTTTCGAGGCCAGAGGAAACATGTACTTGCTCTCTCCCATCTTCTCTCTCCCCTATCTCTCCACTCTCCTCAAAATCTCCAACTATTTCCCTCACCAGACTTCCTCTCACCTCCCCTCACTAGATCTCATCATGTATTGCCAAAACAATAACGCCTATAGGAATCTGTTTTCAGATAGAGAGGGCTGTCTGGCTGGCTATTGAAATTTCCTTTCTATAAGAATTTTGTTAGATGAGATTGTCCTCCACCGTAGTTGAAAAGTTATTTTAGCTGCGTAGAAACATTTTTTACCCCTTTGGAATGCAGGAATTTTACAGGAATCATAAGGAATTTGATAGGAATCATTCCATTTTCACAGAAAAAACACAGTAACGTGAAAAACAATTCGGTGTTCCAAAGGGGCGTAGTAGTGGTACCTAGTTGGATAATTAACTTAAAACAAGCATACGTCAGTCAGCACTCAGCACCACCGCCATCCCGCGCAGTGTGAGTACTTAGCATACTTCCTTAAATACTCGAGCTGACGAGGGAAGGCAGCAGCGCAGTACGTGTAGACAGACTACCACACACACACTCGTACCAACGATTCAGCACTAGATATATACTAGTTCTTCACTTTGTAACTCGATCATGCCTTCTTCGACCCACGCTCTCTTCATCCCCTACCCGGCGCAGGGCCACGTCCTTCCACTGCTGGAGCTCGCGTACCGCTTCGCCGACCATGGCTTCGCCGTCACTTTCGTCAACACGGACTACATCCACGGCCAGCTCGTCGCCGCGTCGCCAGAGCTGGTGGCAGCAGGACAAGATGATGAAACAACACCTGAATCAGGCCAGGTGCGTTTCGTCTCCGTCTCCGACGGCATCCCACCGGACGGCGACCGTAACGACTTCGGCATGCTAACCAGCGCCCTGATGAGCGCGCTGCCGGCGTCCGTCGAGCACATGATCCAAAACGGCCAGTTCTGCTGCATGGTCGTCGACTATGGCCTGACGTGTGTGCTCGGCATCGCCAAGAAGGCCGGCATGCGCACGGCGACTCTGTGGCCGTCGTGCGCCGCCGCCATGGCCGCAGGGCTGGACTTGTCGGAGCTGATCGCCGACGGCATGCTCGACAAGGATGGTAAGAACAATATATAGAAAGTTAGAAACATTGATAAGATTTCGATTCGTTCAAAATTCTTGGTCGTAGCCGATCCAATCCAAGCTAATCAAATCCTCTGGCGTCCCAGGTTTGCCAACGGGCAAACCGATACCTCCAGTTGGTGACCTGCAGATGAACCTGGCACCACTCGCCTGGAACGCCGTGGGCACAGAAGAGGTGCAGAAGGAGATGATGCGGTGCCTGAACAACATCCGGGAGGCGCTGGGGAAGGGTGTAGTCGACCTCATGCTGTGCAACACTGCCAAGGAGCTCGAGGACGGCATCCTGTCCGGGCACCGCAGCATCCTCCCCATCGGGCCACTGCCGACGGGTCACCGTCAGGGAAAGTCCGTCGGGAATTTCTGGGCGGAGGACGACAGCTGCCTGTCGTGGCTGGACGCGCAGCCCGACAGGTCAGTTGTCTACGTGGCGTTCGGCAGCATCACCGTGCTCGACCAGGAGCAGTTCCATGAGCTCGCTCGAGGGCTGGAGCTGTCAGGGAGACCGTTTCTCTGGGTGGTCCGTCCTGGCCTGGCTGGTACGGCCAATTACCCTGACGGATTCCCCGAGACCATCGAGAAAAGGGGCAAGATTGTGACGTGGTCGCCTCAGCATAGGGTTCTCGCCCACCCGGCCGTCGCCGGCTTCGTGTCGCACTGCGGGTGGAACTCGGTGATGGAGGGAGTGAGGAACGGGCTGCCGTTCCTGACGTGGCCGTACTTCGCTGACCAGTTCATCAACGAGAGCTACGTCTGTGACGTGTGGAAGACTGGCCTGCGTCTTGTGAAGGATGCCGCCGGCGGCGGCGGCCTGGTGACGAGTGAGCACATTGCTGCGCGCATTGAAAACCTGTTGAACGATGAGGCGATCGTGTCTAGGGCGTTGGAGTTGCAGCAGGTTGCGTCTAGGAGCATCGGCAAAGATGGCACGTCGTTCAACAATCTGACGGCCGTTGTTAACGCCATGAAAGGCTGATGAGACACGATGAGCTCATCATCATCAGCCAGAAGCAATGACATGCCAAATCAAAAGGCTGAAAACTAAAGAAACACCCTGTCATTTGCCAATAAAAAATGGCTATAACGATCAATTTCTCATATCCAACAATGTACTGCTATTATTTTACTCGGAACAAGAACAAGCAACAATAATGGATAGAAAACGGATGAGGCAAACTATGGACGCCCATGACCACGATGCCGAGCGACGGGCCACAAGCCATGGTTACCGCGGGTGCAGCCGCGACTGCGAGGGCACGGCTGCAGGGCCTTCTCCAGGCGTGCTATGTTTAATTTGTGGCATTCGTCGTTCGAATTCTTCTTGACCCTAGTGGTGTACCTCGAGTTAAGAAAGTGACGCAAATACGCAGAACTCTCTTGACCCTTTGGGACTGGGAGAACCTTGTTAGAGTCTAGAGTTAAGAAAGTGACGCAAATACGCAGACCTCTCTTGACCCTTTGGGACTGGGAGAACCTTGTTAGAGTCTGGTAGTGCAGTAGGCTTGTCTGGACCATATATTACATAGAAGTGATGTACCTAGTGGTTTAACATAGGCTGCATTACAGGCAAATCAGGCTGACAGGCAAACGATAATGTCCAAGAAAAATTGCAGCATGGTTGTTAACTAAAATGAAGGTGCCTATTCATTAGCACTGGTGAAGATCAGCAAAGTGCAGGCATAAAAGCATGTACTTAGTGGTGTAGCAGATAACGATCTAGGTAGTACATTAGCAGGCTGTTCATACGGAGAGCTGTACAGTGCTCAGTTGATATCTAAACAAAAGATGGTACTTGACAGTAGAGTTCTACATCTAGTGGTTGCAGCGATGCCCATGTCACCAAATCCTGCAGCACAGCTCTGCGGTTCCACATCTATGCATAAAAATACAAAAACAATGAGCAATATACTGAGTATATCATGTAACTGCTAAATTCATTGAAAGATGAAATAGGCCTGAAATAATATAGGCAACATATGTCTGTTCTGTTATACATGAGCAAGTTAGGAAAACAATGGCTGTAGAAGTTGCTAAATGGAAAACAAATAATAGGTGTGAGTGGCGAGGGTGATGGCTTTTGTAAGTTTCAGCTATTTTCACAGCTGTCCTGAAGAAGCACACTGCACATTGCTCTTTGCTTCTTATTTAGGATCATCATTCTTTGATCTGGACAGTGCATGTGAAAATGTTAGTTGGAAGTAAATCTGTTTGCCTTTAATTTTTATTTATTATAAATGGCTGTGGCATCTCACTTTTTGGTGGAAGCCTTTGACGGTGTAGGTTGCTTTTGCTTTTAACAGTCCCCAGGTCCTGGTTTGGCTTGGGTGATTCTCTGCTTCACTTTTTACAGCAAAGGTGCAGCAATTATACAATTGTGATGTAGACATAGGGTGTTGCATTATCTTTTCTTAGAAAAGATATGAGCTGTAGATTAGAGTTAGAATAAAGGCTGCTAAAAAGATGAAGTACGCATGTGGGGACAGCATATATACCTGTTCGGTGTTGGGTTTTTTATGGAATAGCTTCCTGCGATTAGATCTTGTTTCAGTTCGTGAACTGGTTGTAAGCTGGAATATGAGTAAAACAGAGAAGCAAAAGAAACTCAGGTTGATCTGAATCTAAATACCAAATCCTGATGTAACAGGACATAGTATTGACATCTGGTTGATCTGAATCTAAATACCAAATCAGTTGGTGACAGGTTGATCTGAAGCAAAAGTAACTGTGATGGTGCACTTAAAATCAGCATCCTCTTTAAAAGAACAGAACCAGAAATTGGATAGTTATTGAGGCAACTGTATAAAGTTTGCTGTTTGTGACGTATAAAAAAATAGAGCAGACACACTGGGAAACACATTTGTGTTCTTATACAGTGGGTTCAGGTGGTCTATGTGGGTTAGGTGGTTAGCTGGAACAGGTAAACTGTATTTCAATGTCACGATTCTGCAACCAGTTTGTTCAGTAAATAATAATGTGATATCACACTTTATCTGTGACGAAATAATTAAACATGTGAATATATATATATCTTAATAAGAAAAAGCAACAACAGGCAGCATGCGACAGCAGAAATATAAATTATGGGCGGCTCACCTGTGAAACAGCCAAAAAAAAAAAAAAAAAGAATCCTATGTGACAGCAAAGGCATTATGAAAAGGTCTCTGCCAAATAGTCATCGAAGATGAATAAGATTCCTTCAGCAGTATTGACACCCAACCCTGATGTAGGTGCTTCCAAGCTGATTAGAAAATAAAGGCATACCGCATACCAAATCAGGAGTAGCAACTGCGCAAAACAGCTAAAACCTATTGACAGTCCAAGACAACAGAAATCTTTTTTAAAAATGCAAGCACAAAATAAATGTCAAGCCACAAACACTATGCTGAACTATAAACCCGTAACCAGATAAAGACCAATGGAAAACAGCATAATCATCATTGGTATGAAAACAACAAAAATGAAAGACATGATGAAAAAGGAAACTGGGCGAAGGAAGCAATGCAGCAATGTAAACTTGTTATTGCGTTAATAACTAAAACGAGGAACAAAGAACACAGAAAGATCAGAGTATGCACGCCTTACCTTAAGAGCAAAAAGATGGAACTCTCTGTGAGAGCAAAGATCTTATGAAATGTTCCCTGCCAAATATTCCTTCAAGATCAACAAGATTCCTTTGGCTACCGTGAGAGAGCCTATCCAGATGCAGGTGCCCTCAGACTGAACAGGAAATAATGGCTTATCAAATCAGGAGAATCATTTATGCAAAACAACTAAACCCTAATGACCTCCTAAATTATCTAAAATCTGTTCTTAATATGGAAGAGTGAAATAAACATGGAGACGCATATATAAATAACCCTTTGTGGGAACCAATTGGTTGGAACCAGAACAAAAGACTGAGTGAAGAGAGCATGACCATTGGTAAGGATAAAAGGCAAAAAATAGAAAGCAGAAAGCAAGAGGGGGAAATAGAATAAGGAACAATACGGCACTGTAAGCTATCTATTGTGAACCCACAGGCTAAATGGCAAACACATATAAATAAGAAAAAGCTACAGTCTCAGTAAGCAACGGTATTGTCATAGCTGAAAAGTACAGCAGAGGGCTGATTTTTTTTTGAAAAAAAAAGGGGTAGAACCACGATCTATCTTAGCAGCACAAATACGAAGTAAACATGTTAACATGTGAATATATATATCTTAATAGGCACAAGCAACAACAGGCTGGAAGAAATACTCTGACCATAAGGCAAAAACAAAATGTAGAAGGAGCAGAGTGTGGACTGCTGACCCAAACAACACACGTTGCCAAAAAGCCCAAGGGGCAACACAGTTAATGGTCTGAAATCAATGGGAGGAACAGTAAAGACGAGGAACCAAAATCTAGCGATAAATGCTCCAAAATCAGCAAAGTGTCCAAGAACAGAGACTTAGGATGAACCGTGGACCTGTCAAAAAAACAGAGAATTTAGTGAAATATTGGTTAACTAAACACGTGGAGGTAGGAATGTGGCTACTCACCTAACTAGGAAGCTAGCAGATTTTTTTCCCTGTAGCACACAGCAAACCCAGTAATTCACATGATATGCCTGCAGTCATATACATAGTAGAATGTCTCTGTCCTTGCAAAAACAAAAAAAAAGATGAAATGTCTGTGAAATAGTATGGATGAATTTAAGGCTGCATAGTATAGCAATACAGGCTCACATGTGTAGGCGAAGAAAAAAGCATGCCCACATGCACGTAGTGGCACAGCGTTTATAATTTTATTTTGGATGTGTTCAGATAGTAATGTAAACATCATACATGGGCACAAGGCAGATATGTTGCTGCCATGGCTGTGATTGCATAATATGTCTTATGGTTCATCACTAGTGGTAAATGATAGATGTCCTTGGTTGCAGCTTTTCTAGCTTCTTCATAACAAATTAACCAACAACGAATTATGTCAACAAAAAATTAATGCTGATGCACCAGTAGGTGCAGGCATTAGTTTTAATTCATGGAGTAGAGGGGAACCATAGTATGAGGTGTGTTGCTTACCATTTGGTATGGTAGAAAGCTGGCTGTGATGCCAATGACAAAAATGAAAATGCCCAAACGATCCTATGATCGAGTGAAGGAAGGTAATAAGTTCAAGGTGTTTGGCTAAAAATAGATGGGCCTAATAACAACATGAATAATTCAGTAATGTAGCTGTAGTCCTAAACTGAAGAAAATTTGTCCAACTACACTGGTAGAGGACAATTTATTTAGTTCTGCAAAGTATTCCAAATTATTCATGAAGATATGATTGGAGAACCATCCACCAAATCATGCACTTATCTCAGCATAACAAACAATAGTGTGCCTCAACACAATGCTGAGTAGCAAACACTATACAATGGGCATAAAACACGTACACAATGGAAGACCAATTTCAGTAGCAGTAATGTAACAGTGATTTTTTCCCCTTGAAGAACAATACTAATCTAGAAAGTACTCTTAAAGACCCAGAAAAGGTGCATGAACTATAATAAAACACCTACATTGTTGTCGGTTTGTTTGTATGTTCCTGTCTACCCTGCCCATTTGATATTTTAATGCACTAAGTGGTCTTTTGTTGTCCCATAGTTTGTTTATTCTTATCTGGCTCGCCCTTTCATCATATTGTAGATGTACTAATCTTTCTCGGACTTTGTTCAACCTATTGTTTTTGTCTTTCAAAAAGCAATTCATGGAATGACTGACTGAACTGGACAGGAAAGTTCTATGTTTGTGCTATCCATGGGATGGCTGTCTGAACTGGACAAGGGAAGTTCTATGTTACCGGTAGGTTGTCTGTTTTCCTGAATGTTGCTTAGTTATAGTATACTCCTAGTTGAGGACTTTAAAACTAAGTTGCTACTCTTGAAGAAGGTGCATGGACTATAATAAAAAGACAACAATAAAAATGCTCATCCTATTACAAAGTTAATACCCATCCCTCTTTTCTATCTTTCTATTCTCTGCATGCCGGTCAGGGCTAGGGCATCTTCTCTTTTCTCACAAGGATTCAAATGTAGGATTCTTTGCCAAATGAGATATAAATGAACAACCAAATCATATAGAATCTCACCAGGTCAGCAAAGAACCTCTATGTTGATTGCAAGGTATGACCGTCCAGCAGAACAGCCCAAACCAAAAGCAGAGTAGGAAGACTAATCTTGATTCACCAATACTGAAGACAACTATATTTCATGGAGGCCCAGGCCGATTACATGGATACGCTTCTGAAACAAATCAATTCTGGAACGGCATTGAAAGGTTCGCATCCTTTGTGAAGATCACTGACTCAACCTGCGAGCAGAAGCAGCACGACAACGAAATGCATGGTTTTAAAAGACTACATTGCAGTCTTGCTGATACAGCACAGACGAACTGCCCCCTGCAGCAGATAGGTTTCGCAGGGAAGCACCTGCTGGAGGCTGAGGACCACGTGCTGTGACCCCACCCCGTGCCCAGCTTTCCCGGGATGGTTCCAGTGAGCCGAGCTGCTCCGGCGAGGACTGTCCCTGGCCTGGAGCCGACGAGGCCCACCGGCAGTACTGTGTTGACGTGCACGGCGAAGATGGCCTGCACATCAGATAGGATGCCTTCTTTGAGGACATGGTACCCGCCAGCCTGGCGGCGTGGCCCTCCTCGACCAGCTGGAAGGACAAAGTTCACTGTACCCTGCAGATGAAATAACTTAGAATTTGTAATGCCTCTCGATAAACATGATGCCATCTTTAACTGAACTGTATAAGAGAACATCTAGATGCAAAAAAAGCTACTCCCTCCGTTCCAAATTATAGTTCGTTTGACTTTTTTTGACCCAAAGTTTGACCGTTCGTCTTATTCAAAAAATTTATCCAAACATAGTAAAATTTAAGTAATTCTTGAAGATCTTTCATTAGTAAAGCAAGCTATAACAAAATTTGTAATATTTGACATAATTTTTTGAATAAGACGAGTGGTCAAACTTAAGGTCAAAAAAGTCAAACGAACTATAATTTGGAACGGAGTAGTATTAACTAGAATGGAGTATGTATTAATAATGTCTGTGTTATTGCATATACAATTTTAGTGTGCCAATTTACACAAAGCAAATCTCATAAGTGAAGCAATTAGAACTAAAGGTTTAGGACTATAAATGTATTACTGAAATATCCCTGAAAAAAAAAGGAGCCTAAAAATGTCCAAAAGAGTACCTTCAATTTTGAGAAGATGTTCGTACACCGGTGCTTCTTTTTTTTTCTTTTTTTGATTTTTACAATGTTCGTTGCTTTTAAACTAGCGGCAGGATAAGGTCTGATCAAATTCAAGCAATCCCAAGCATGCACTGGGCCGGTGATGACCTCGGAATCAATAAATCACGAAATGAATAAAAAGCGAGGCACACGAACCTGGATGAGGAGCGCGTCCATGTTGACGCGGGTCTGGTGAGGGTGGCCACGACGCCCATGTGCGCGAGGCTCAAGCGGCGTGCACGAGCGCGCTGGTGCGGTGCTCCTGCAAGGCCGGCTCTGGGTTCTGGTGGATCCCGCAAAAGAGCAGGAAGCGTGCAGCAGCAGCAGCGGCACCTGGGCACGGGGCGTAGGCGTACCCGCTGTGTGGGCTTTAGCGCCGCAAGAGGAAGGCGAGGAAGACGTGGTGACCTATCTCCGGCGCGCCGCCGCCGCCGGCGCCGAGCCCTAGGGGCGCATCTGCCGGGGGCCAGTCGTTCCAGTGCGCCACGGCGCTTGGCTGGCGCGCCAGACGATGGTCGCCACTGCCCCGCCGGGGCCCGGTCGCGCCCGCGCTAGTGCGCGGTGCGCCACGCCGCCTCAGCGGCACAGCAAGCAGGGGTCGCCGCGGCCCCGCCCGGGCGGGGGAGGAGGGGGCGCACGCGGCCGCCTAGGTGCGCCGCCGCGCCGGGGGTGGCCACCGCGGGGCCTGATCGCGCCTGTGCGCCGTCAGGCGCACTGGTACTCCATAAGTTAATGGCAAAAAAGAAAAAAAAAAAAAAAAGGCGCTCAAGGGACTGCAACGTAGTTTTTCCATCTCCAAATTACTTGACCTTCTTCACTGCAACGGTAGAGATAAAAGACAGGTCTGAAATGAAACTGGAATGCTGTATTAATGATTTTTGATGGATTCTCAAAAAAAAATGATTTTGATGGAGTGTGGTGCTTTGACGGTCGTCAGTGCTTCATCTTCATGGTAATTAATGGTATAATTCCGCATACATGATCTTGCAGCTGAAACTACTGAAGAGTTCTATAAACTTGAAGGAGATTCATCAGCTGAAATTCTGTACATAGCTGAAAGACTACCTGAAGGTGTACATCCAATCTCTTGAAATTCAGTGTGTACCATCACACTACCAATCTCAGAGCCTTTGCAGTGATGGGAGGTTATGTCCTTATTAAAAATCCTGAAGCATTTTTTTTTTCGAATTGCAAAAAATTGCGTCATTGTTTTCTGAATTGCAAGAAAAATTGTGGGCTCTCGACTTAAAACAAAAGCAGTCTTACTCTTACCGAGTCATTGCCTGACATGGTGAGTAGCGTCAAACTACTACAGCATTTAGCAATCGGTGTCGGGGGACATGAACCAGGATTCATCACACCCAATTCTACGTTTCATCAGTTGTATAATCTGCAGACACTGGAACTGAATTTCGAGTTGGCCACTTTCCCCAGGATTGCATTAAGACGAATCAGGCCAGAAATACATATCAACAGGTGTGGTTGCATCTGTAGCATTAGAGAGCTGATGAACCTCTTAAAGCCCCTAACAGAATCAGGAAGCTATTTCTATACGGACTAAGCAGCTTGTCTCGTAGAAAATGCAAACATCAAGCAACCTACTGCAAGCATAAGTCAGCCGTTCCACGAATGATAAAAGCATTGTGCTTTTAACACAACAGAAAGACAATTCAGAGAAAGCTAAGTACAAGATAAGAGTTAACAAAATAAGCTGGAGCTTAATGCGAATATCAGAAGGGCAGGTTGGACAGAAATAATAATAAACATACAAAAGAACAGCAGGATCAGATAAGATTCATCGTTCCAAATATCAGAAAGGTAAACGAACATAAGAACAACGGGATCAGACAAAGATTCCTCATTCCAAATATCAGAAAGATATATAACCATATGCTTGCCCAGGCCTCCCCATGACCGCAGAAAATCAATAGTGGTCAACTCAAATCAAACAAAAAAAAGTCCACAATCAACATAAATAATTCCAAAAAAATATCTAGGTTACAGCAAAATTAAAGCGCATGAACAAAGCAGGATGTTAGTGCATGGATTAACTTGACAACACAAGTCAAAAACCTGCATGAAAAAAATCAGCCCTGCTCAACCAAGTTGGGGTATGGGCAAGATCCCTCTGCCCCCAACAAGACAAACAATCCGACTAGATGTGCACTGATTGAAATATACATATGAATAAAACATGAGAAAAACTTAACTGTGCTGAATGATTTTGAAGCAAAAAAGACGAGCCAAAGAGTGAAGGAAACAACATAAGCAAAAGCAAATGTTGCATCCATATTCTGAGTTTATAGACATACAAAGCAGTAAGAGTATGCCACAAGCATCCAGAAATGACTGATCTCTCTCAAAGCTTCCGAGATTTTAGTGACACATGCTGGTCAATGAACATGGCCAACAAGAAAAGTACAAATACGCTTGACTTTCTGCTGCCCAATTCTACTAAACCTTCTCTAATAAAGATCAAGAAATAAAATCATCCCTTGGATAGATAAAATGAACAACAGTAGCAGCAATGTCAACTGTATATATAACTATTGTTGACTTTAGCAACATGCTGATGGCAAAACCCTCTGCTTCTCCAAGAGTAGCAACTTAGTTTTAGAATCCTCAACTACGAGTATAATACTATAACTAAGCAACATTCAGAAAACCGACAACCTACCAGTCACATAGAACTTCCCCTGTCCAGTTCAGTCAGTCAGTCCATGAATAGCTTTTTGAAAGACAAAAACAATAGGTTGAGCACAATCTCGAGAAAGATTAGTACATTACAATATGATGAAAGGGTGGGCTAGATAAGAATAAACAAACTATGGGACAACATAAGAACACTTACTGCATTAAAATATCAAATGGGCAGGGTAGACAGGAACAAACAAACAAACAAACCGACAACAAATTAGACAACACTGCTCAGCGTAAACACACACTGACAGTATTATTATGATAACTATGCTTGCCAGAGCCTCCCCATAACTGCAGAAAACCAGGTAGTAACCAACTTAAATTTAACACGAAAGATGTTCTAATCAACAAAGAAAAATCCATACAAAAATGTCTCTAAAAACATATAAATAGGCTAATAACAAAAGCACAATAACAAAGAAGGAAATTAAGTGGCCCTAGGCAAGTTACCACATGGATTAACTGGACAACAAATATCGAACTTGGGTGAATAAATGAGGGCAGCTCAGACTGAATGTGTAGCAAGCATTATGTATCACAGAGAAAGGAACCAGCAAAATTCAAGGACAAACCAAAGGATAGAAAGACAACAACATTGGCAAGGACACCAGTGTGCATTACAACAGTCGGTCTCCAATAGGTCCTTAATTTGAAATGATCGCATGCATCATGCATGGATCAATAACATGGATGGTCTTTAATTTAATTATAAAAGAACACAAGAGGCCTACTTGACTTAACTAGATAACATTGGGTGGGCCACACGATAACATTAGCTAACCATCATTCAAGTCATAAATTATTTGACTTAACTAGATAACATTGGGCCACATGATAACATTAGCTAACCAGCATCCTGCAAACAGAGCATATATAGATACATAGATAATAAAACAGATAGCATTAGCATGGCCGCAGACAATGTATGATCGCCATCGCCATCTCGATCAGTTGGTGTCGATTTCCTGGACCTCCACCTCATCCTCGCTGTCCTCCTCGTAGAAGTCAGAGAGCCGGTCGCTGAAGTCCATGTCGCCCAAACCAAGACCCTCGATGCGCTCAGACCAGCCATCCATCCACTGCTGGTGCTCCTCCCAGGACACGCCCGCCATTGGCTTCGTACTCAGCTCGCACCCAAGCCTGGTACTCGAAGAACTCGTCCCTCACGGCTTTGACATCCTCGGCGCAGTCGGGCCCGAACAGATCGTGGCGGACGTCCTCCCTCCTCCGGGACAGCACCCACTGGACCTCCTCGTCCGGCAGCCGCCACATCCCATTCCCCACCGGAGTCAGCACGCCGTCTTTAGTCACATCCCCACCACAGGGCTTGTCGGTGCAGCCGGCCTTGGTCACCGCAGCAGAGGGCTTCTCACCAGAGGACTTATCGATGCAGCCGGACTCAACCACCGCACCACCAGAGGGCTTCTCGATGCAGTCGATGCAGCCGGACTCGACTGCTGGGCGCAGCCTGGGAGGAGACGAAGGAGCCGCCATCGCAACCAGCAAGCCCCGCCGGACGTGTAGTTTCTTATGCCGGAGATTTCGATTCGGGTGCTGGATGGATCAGCGGAGATTGTGTGGTGGGACGATGTGGCGGCGGTGTCCTTCTGCTGCTTATATGAAGGGTATATGGATGAAAACCAATCGGATACGGACGCTGATATTTTATATTTCAGTTCGGAATCAGATTCTAATACGATGCAATTTAATTATTCAGATACGGATACGGTACCAGATGTTTGATGTTGGACTTAGCATGAGGATGAATAAAAACTCCTCTAAATAAATTCGGTCTCGAATACAGTTGAAAAATATTGGTATCGTTTTCATCCCTAATGAAAGGGGAGACCAAGCCTAGCGCTGCGGACTGTATTTTAATTTTGCAGCTCTTTTTTCAAAAAGTATTTATATTTAGATCCCTCAAAATCTTATTTCACTTTCTAGACCCTGAGCTCGGCATCATTGTAATTGACGCTGAGATTACACGTCTCGATGCCATAGTTATTGACAAGGTCCCTATAGTCATTGACGCCAAGGTCCAAAATAATTTTGTATGTGGTGTTGACGTAGTTGTTCAAGTGGCGGCACCACCTCTCCTAGCGCTGACCTGATCTGCAGGAGCTGCGGGGGCATGCATGCATGCAGCTATTAGTCCTGTCATCCTGTGCTTCCACGAGCATCGAAATAAGATACATGCCCAATTCAAGTGGGTGAAGTGAAAAATTTACTCTCGTGCCACTACTGGAGAAGGGGCCTAGTCCTAGTTTCCAACCCTCTTTAGTTCCGATTTTAAAAACCAGGACAACGAAATCAGGACTTAAGGTTTTTTATAAAAAAGTTGTGCTGCTATGGAGATTCAAACCCAAGACCTCCCACTTTAGCCCTTGCGTGTGCTCTACCAACTCAACTCCTGCACATATCTAACTTATATAACATACTCTCTCCTTTTAAATTCACTTTAAAATGATAGTCTAGGTTGGTGTTACCAACCAGGACTAAAGGGACTTTAGTTCCGGTTTGTAACACTAACTGGGACGAAAAGGTCTACTTTTAGTCCGGGTTACTATTACCAATTAGGACTAAAGCATCAAGACCTTTAGTTCTGGTTGGTGATATAGAACCCATGCAACTGATAGTTATAATTTTTTTTGAACGGAACCTTTATTAGTTAGATTTAAAAAATTTATCTCGTGCTTTTCTCGTAGGTTCTATAATTTATTATTTTATTTTATTAGTATTCAAGAACCCCTTTCGACATTACACAATATCTGATTGTGACATGGTAAAACTTTTTACAGGATTTAAATACCTCTAAAAAATCAGTGCATCTGTATCAGAGCCATGTTGGTCGGCTCTCTATGACCAGCTCGAGCGGCTGTTGCACCACTGGAGGAGTCCATCGTCGGCACAACCAAGTTGCATCGCATGATTGCCACAGCATCTCTCTCTTACATTGGCGTTGTCGCCCTCCGCTGACATGTGTAGTGACAATTGGCTTAGATACAGTTCCTCCAAGACTATCAGCCCACCGTAGGTTGATGGAGGGCCCAAGGTGTGGGCGCGTTGACCCTAGGCAAAGCTATTATGGTGGTCCACCCATGACGGAAGTACCAATTCTGCCAGCAGCTGCCACCCATGGCTGCTTGCAGTCATGTAAGAGGAGTTAAAGTTTTCTAAAGTGCTGGCAGAGTGGCGACAGCTTGCAGGTTTGAAAGCTCTAATTTGATTTTGGCTAATTGATGAAATATATTGGACTAATCCTATATATACTTATTAGTGTGTAGCAAAAAATGTATATGGATTGTCCAAACCAAGTAATGAAGCTAGATGGAGATTATGGTGATGAATGGAAAGATTCAAAAGATGTTGATCAAGTGCTCCAGCATGGAAAAGAAGAAAGAGAAAAATAAAATAGACTCAAGGCAAAGGTATAAGCTCAGCAAAATCTTCACTCCGAGGTGAGGTTGCCTCCTGCACTATTCATCGTTGTGTTCCCTTTGCTTGCCATGACATCATGCTACATAGGATTTGTGTTCATTAGGTTTGTGTTCACCTGATTCTTAATGCTCTGTTTTGTATCTATGAATTAATGGCTTCAAAACAGTTTTGATTGAACTGATGAAGGTTTGTTGGGCATGGGTGGTAAGCAAAGGTCACGTCCATGACATTGGTTGGTACTTGCTCCCTCTATACACATAAAATTTGACATTTAGGTTTGGATCAAATATTGGGAATATAAACTATCAATAACTTTTAAAATATTTAATTTGATAAGATAAAACTTATATATATAGATTCATTTTGAAACCCATTTTTATAAAAAGTAATTTTATTTTTAGTTTTTCTTATATATTTTTAATATAAAATAATGGATAAAGTTAGGGTTTGGAGACCATGTCTTTGCACAAAACGTCAAGTGTTATGAGTATAGAGGGAGTATCAGGCACCCCTCATCAGATAAGATATTGTAAAACCACTGTCCATATTCACTTGACGTTCTAATGGAAACACTATAATCACAACCGGAATCTGGCTCATTGCCGAGTGTCAATTGCTTTGCCGAGTATTTTTTTTTTTCGCCACTTGGCAAAGAGCTCTTTGCCAAGTGCCAAAAAAAAAACTCGGCAAAAAAACACTCTTTGCCGAGTGTTTTTTTTCTGGCACTCGGCAAAGAAGGCTCTTTGCCGAGTGTTATTTTTTTAGCACGGCAAGAAAGAAGGTCTTTGCCGAGTGTTTTATTTTTACACTCGGCAAAGACAAATTTCAGAGTATATTTTGGAGCAGTAAATTAATTTAAATAAAAAAAATTTCAACTACAAAGTTGTATAACTTTTCAAGATCTACAACTTTTATTTTGGTCATTTCTTAATTTGATAAAGTAAAATTAAATCTATTTACAAATCTCACATATCTCTCTCTCTCGTAGTTTACTTAAACTACAAAAAGAGATATATAAGATTTGTGAACAATGTTTCTACCACTATGTCGGATGATCAAATGACCAAAATGAAAGATGTAGGTGTTGCGAAATTATACAACTTTGTAGTTGAATACATTTTAATTTGAATTAATTTTGCTAACTAAAAGTACAAAATCGTATTTCTCAAATTTGAAATTTGAATTTTTGAAAGTATCTCGGATGGAGAAACATCCAAAATAAAAGTTATAGATCTCGAAAAGTTATGAAACTTTGTAGTTAACAACTTTTTCATTTGAATTTATCTTATCATGCGAAATCGCATTCAATCCGTTGAAATTTGAAATTCAAATTTTATAAACGACCTCGGATGGAAAAACTCCTTAAATAAAAATTATAGATCTCGAAAAGTTATAAAACTTTGTAGTTGACAAGTTTTTTATTTGAATTCGTTTAGAGTCTCAAACAAGCAATTTTCATTCGATTTTGCATAATATTTAGGGAACCCAAATGAAGTGTAGACACAAGTGACGTGTAGTGTAGTGGTAGGGAGGTTCCGCGCGGCGGGGAGAGGTCATGAGTTCGAATCCCGCCGACACGAAGTCTCGAAAAATGCCACAAAAAATCCTGCTAGATAGAGAAGAATGGGTGTTGGTCTGGTGGGGCCCTCCTCCGATTAAAAAAAAAAAAAAATTTTTGCTATTATTTTTGGGTTTTTTTTATTTTGATCTTTGCCGAGTGTCGGGCACTCGGCAAAGGCTTTATCGAGTGCCCGAAAAAACACTCGGCAAAGAGGTCTTTGCCGACGGATTCTTTGCCGAGTGGCCTTTGTCCGAGTGCAACACTTTCGGTAAAGCCTTTGCCGAGTGTAATATGGACTTTGCCGAGTGCATGGGGCACTCGGCAAAGAAACGAAATCCGATAGTGAATTCTTGTTAAACAAAATGAATCAATATGGACAGTGGTGATATTGTAAAACCACTATCCATATCCACTTGACTTGTAAATGGTGATTGGACGATGCCTTAATGGTGCTATTGTTACGTTGTTCGACAAATGGTGATTGGTCAATGCCTTGGTGGTGTTATTCTTACAAGTGCAACTGTAAGATTTCTGTTGACCATGATTCCTTATAACATTTTCTGAATTCAAAATATATCGATTTGGTATTCATCCGTAGCAACACACGGACATATATTTCCTAGTACATACATCATAAGCTCTCGTCACATCCAGAATGCCACTGGATCGTTTGCCGGGTCCCCACCTTTGTGAGATTGGTACCACATGGACGCATAGCCCCGACGGCGGGTAGTCCGGAGATCCCCCACCTTGTCATACTTAAGACCAAACGAGGTCATCTTCACGTCGCGAAAGTAACGGCGGCCACCGTGGTCGTCGTCGTCATCCTCCATCCGCTGCACCCGGCGGCGTGACTCGACCAAGCAGAACTTGTTGTCGTCCCCCATGTACACGAGCTTAGCGCCGAAATGCGATTTGTCCGGACGAAAAAGGACGTCGACGCAGAGCCTCCATGTGGGCGCGGCGTCGCGCGGCTCGGCATCGGGCGGGACGTCGCAGCAGCAGACGCGCCCCCGGCCGCAGCCGCAGCTCCGTCTTCTTCCTCCTCCTCCTGGTTGTACTCGTACGGGCAGATCCCCACCCATGCGTCCAGCTCCCCTGTCGTAGTGGCCTTGCCCTCTGAACGGCAGCGTCCACTCGCCGACGTACGTCCAGTCCAAGCTCTCGATGTCGAACGCGTACGTGCTGCAGCGGTTGCGGTGGATGTGGTACGCGGTCGACGGGCCAACGCCGGGGTTGTAGCCCCAGACCGACATGAACACGGTGCGGCCGTCCGGGTGCACGGCGTAACCGCTGACGGCGGTGGACTTGAACGGCAGGTAGTGCTCCATGGTGAACCATGACCATGGCTCAGAGAGCGACGCCGGCTCCGGCCCGAGCACGTCGATGAAAGAGTAAGCGAACGACAGGAACCTGCCGCCGACGGAGGCGTACACGGCTCTCTGGCCATTGTCGCCCCGGGTGTACGTGTTGGGGCACACGGTCATCGACGAGGTCGCGGTGTCGAACACCGGGATGCCGGGGCTGGAGTCGGCAGGATTCATCGCCAAGATCTTGGTTTCGTGGCCCGCCACGAACCACGCGCAGTGGTGCGCCTTGATGCGGACCACCGGGGACTCGGCTTGGCGAGATGAGGAGGAGTCTAGGCTCAGCAGGCTGCTGTCGTTGTCGGCGTCGTCGGAGACGATGAAATCGTCCTCGCCGACTTTGTAGATGCTGTAGCCTTTATCCCAGTCGTCCAGCACCAGATAGAGATGTCGCTTCTGCTGCACCGGCGGCGGCTTGGCCTTGCGACAAGAGCAGCGGCGACCCGGCAAAGGCCGCCGGATGTGACTGCCGTAATCGTCCGTCCACGACGACATGTCCGATTGATTGCGTCTGCGACTTCCTCGTCCCTTTTTCTATGCCTTACTTGTCTAACGTCAGCCAGATCCTGCGCACCAAGATTATAATTTACACAA
Source organism: Chrysopogon serrulatus (assembly GCA_015844335.1). Lineage (NCBI taxonomy): Eukaryota > Viridiplantae > Streptophyta > Magnoliopsida > Poales > Poaceae > Chrysopogon > Chrysopogon serrulatus. The sequence continues at coordinate 42,640 of JADLZL010005075.1, read as the reverse complement.
GCTGGAACTCAATATGTATGGACTTGCATCTTGCATATATACAAGGAACCGCGACTCCTAACCGGAATCGGACTGCACGCTGCAAACCAATCGGCGCCCACTAGCTACCAAAGTCAGAGCCGAGACGAATCCCCATCCCCAAACCAATCGGAAACAGAGCACAGGACAACTGCCCATCATCAGAAGGGGAAGTGACTGAATTCTCTGCATGGTTGCAGATTGCAGAATAGGGTGTCAATATGAACTTACTAAATCTGTTTGCGAATTAAGCGCAGGCATTGTTGTACTAAAGCAAAGCATTTAGTTTTACGATGAAATAACTTAATGAATCCAATAAGGTGTCATCAAGTTGGAGAATTCCTTGGCCTACTACCTAGAAGATTTCGAAGAGTTATCATGACTCTTAAGCGTCGGTATCAAATTTTCGGCGTTAGTTGCCTGTGGTTGTTTTTCTGTCTCGTCTATCAAGAATGAGCCAATTTTTTATTCTTTATTTTTAGATGCATCCTATAATCCTAAATACACTGGTACGTACAATATGGTTGTCAAAATTCCAATTGTCTTAATAATCTTGGCGAAAATTCATGAATATTGACGACGTCGACATTTCTATGACCCATGTTTAAAGTCTTTTGATTGCACAAACGCGGCCTCCTGAATCCTGAATTCCTGATATCACAGACGCGGACAATGAACCTTCAGTGTTCACCCAAAAAAAAAAATGATAAACCACCTTCCTTTCAGGTGGGACCAGCGTGTAAGTGACGATGGATCCACCCCCTATCTTCCTCCTCCCTTTCACTGCTGCTCTGGCTGGCTCGCATGGCCGCCGCCGCCGCCGCCGCCTCTCTCCACCCCATCCACTTCCCTCGTTCCCACTCCCACGCCCACCATCCCAACCCTGGCCCGTGCCTCCTCTGTAGGTGCAGCACCAACCCCGCCACCACTAGCTAGTCTCCAGCCGCAGACCAAAAATGCACCACCCTCTCTCTCTCTCTCCGGCGGCCACGGGGTCATGGAGAGGAACCTATGCAGCATTGCATGCATCCTCATCGCCTGGGCGGTGCGGGACTACGGCGGCGGCCGCCTCGTCGATTCCGTTGGCGCGCTTGAGCCGGCGCTCCGGAGACCCTCCGACGAACAGGTGGTGTGCGGCGGTGCGGTGCTTTCTTATCAGCGATTCAGTGGGTGGTTTATCGATACAGCTTTTCTAATGGTTCTACGTGCTCGCTCGGTTTGGCTAATGTGGCCTACTTGCGCGTTCGTGTGTACTTGAAGCCGGAGTTCCTCTTTCTCTCCGTGTCCAACCCAGAGGTGTTTGCCTTGCCGTGGTGCTTATGCGCGAGGCGTCGAGCAGTTGGCATGCTGCATTTGGTCCTTTCGGTCTCTCCCAGGTCTGTAATCCCAAGTGGCAGAGCCCTGTATCTTTGGTTTCTCTGAATGCGGTATATGGTCTGTATCTTTGATTTCTCTAAACCTGGTATATGGTGTCACAGAGACAGGGCAGTTGGTCGCCTCCTATCCTGCAGGTCCTTCAGTTTGATCTGATAAATGAAGGAAAATGTCCTTTCTGATTAACCTGCCTAGCACATGCTAAATAAGGTACTCAATTTATACAGCTTTTATTAAAGTAGTTCCATAAATGTATGGTTTATTTCATTTTCTTCAGGTTGTTGATGCCTTGATTGCTCTGCTTTGGTGTTACAGTTTGGTGGTGCCTTGTGCTGAATGCTTTGGGGAGATCTAATGATGAGTTGCTGGGTTCTTGCAAGAACATTGCACAGTTTGATGGACTGCTCTACACTGTACAAGTCTAAATTCTAATGACCAAGTCAGTCCAATGCGGTGTGCCAGACAGCCCTCACTTAGTGGATGATGCATTAGGTGATGGCCCAATCATTGATTGGTGCTTTTGACCAGACAACATCCGATCACTGACTGATTAATGATTATGTAGCTTTCAATCAGCCCAGCGCAGAGACTTTTTTTTCTCATCCCCATCCACAAAGCCGCATGACTTCCTCCTTTCCATCTCTGGTGATGCAACTCCTCCCACTCCCCAATGCTAACCGTGACTAAAACAAAACCTGATCTTCAACTTCAACGAGTGCTTGTTCTATATCTTCTCGTATTCAGGTAACACTGCCAAGTTTCATCAGTGCAGGGTTTGAATTTGTTTTTCCTTTTTTTTAAAAAAAAAGGTTCAGATTGTGGAGCTGAAAGGTAACTCGAGTTAATTTTGTGATATTTGGGGTTCAGATTGTTGACGTGCACATGTAACTCTGAGGTCTCCAAGCACATACAGCCACCATGGCAGAGGCTGTTGTAGGAGTGCTGCTTGGCAAGCTAGGTGCGGCCTTGGCAAAAGAAGCAGCAACCTATGGTGCATCCCAGCTTTGCAAGGAAGTTTCTGCACTCAAGGGTCTCTTTGGCGAGATCCGCAAAGCTGAGGGTGAGCTGGAGATCATGAAGGCCTACCTGCTTGAGTCTGAGAAGTTCAAGGATTCCGACGAGATCACTGGTATCTTCATCAAGAAGATCCGGGAACTATCTTTCCAGATTGAGGATGTTGTCGATGAGTTCATGTACAAGCTTGAGGACGACAAGCATGGAGGATTTGCAGCCAAGATGAAGAAGAGGATCAAGCATCTCAAGGTTTGGCATCGTCTAGCCTCACAAGCTCCATGATATCAATGCTGAGCTTGAAGAAGCTGCAAAAGGAGGGCACGTTATGTCATCCCACGAATACACGGACATGCTGGGAGTGGTGACCATCAAGCCAGGCGACCCACCAATCAAAACTTGTATTTTGCAAGGGAAGATGATGTAGTAGGTATTGAATATAATGCAACCAAGCTCAAGCAGTGGCTAGTAGATGATCTGGAAGAAAAGAACAACAAAATAGCCACAGTTTGGGGAATGGGTGGTGTAGGTAAAACTACCTTGGTTGATCATGTCTACAAGATTGTGAAACTGGATTTTGATGCTGCAGCGTGGGTAACTGTGTCAAAGAGTTACCAGGTTGAGGACTTGGTAAAGAGGATTGCTAAAGAGTTTGGCATTTTAACTGATGCTACTAACATGGAAACTAGAAGCCTAGTTGAGATAATCCAGAAACATCTTGAAGGCAAAAGGTATATCTTGGTTCTTGATGATGTTTGGGAAAAAAGATGTATGGATTAATATGATGGAAATCTTTCCAACTAATTGTACCAAACGATTTGTTCTCACATCAAGAAAACTTGAAATTGCATCAGTGGCCACTAGTAATTGCATAATTGAGCTGGAACCACTAGGAGATAAACACTCTTGGAAGCTATTCTGCAAAGTAGCTTTCCAGAATACCGATGACAAAAGGTGCCCTTCAGAGTTACAGGATTTGGCTGTAAAGTTCTTACAAAAGTGTGAAGGCTTGCCCATTGCAATTGCTTGCATAGGCCGTCTATTATCTGTCAAACAGCCAACATACTCTGAATGGGATAGTGTGTACAAGGAATTAGAATTGCAGTCCACTGATAATGTGATCCAAGGTGTCGATAGTATTTTAAAACTCAGCTTGGAGGACCTTCCATATGAACTAAAGAATTGCTTCTTACATTGTGCAATATTTCCAGAGGATTGTGGATTGAGGAGGCGAAGATTAATTAGACATTGGATAACTTCTGGATTCATCAAGGAAAAGGAGAATAAAACACTAGAACAAGTGGCAGAGGGATACTTGATTGATATTGTAAACCGAAGCCTATTACAAGTCGTTGAGAAGAATGAGTCAGGAAGACTGAAGTGTTGCCGAATGCATGATATCATCCGCCATTTTGCCCTTGACAAGGCAGCAAAAGAATGCTTTGGTAAAGTTTATGAGGGCCATGGGACATTTTTGGTACCCGAAACACGCAGATTGTCAATAAATAGCACCAATATTGTACCTCTCAAACAATCTGCAGGTGCGACGCATCTACGTGCATTCTATGTTTTTACGAGTTCTGCTGATATTGATTTGCTGAGGCCTATCCTTGCATCCTCAACATTGTTGTCAGTATTGGATCTGCAAGGTACTAAAATTACGATGGTCCCTAATGAGGTCTTCAGCTTGTTTAACCTGTGTTTCTTGGGTCTCCGTGATACCCAAATTGAGATTCTACCAGAGGCCATTGGAAGATTACAGAACTTAGAAGTATTGGATGCATCAGGCACTTGTCTCCCATGTTTACCAAAGAATGTAGGAAAACTGAAGAAGCTTAGGTACCTGTATGCATCTGTAGTGGTCAGTGAAGGACCTTTCCGGGGATATCATCGTGGAGTAAAGTTGCCTAGGGGCATAATAAAGAACCTGACAGGACTGCATGCTCTGCAAGAGGTTAAAGCTTGCTCAGAGACACTATGTGATGTTGCAGCTTTGACACATTTGCGAACATTTTCAGTTGAGGATGTGACAAGTGAGCAGTTGTTAATCTTGTGTAGCGCTATCTGTAACCTGAGCAACCTTGTCAGTTTGTCAATTACTATGTCAAACGAAAATGAGGTCTTGCCATTGGAACAACTTTGTTTACCAGAAACTCTTTCTAAACTTGGACTGAATGGGCAGCTGGAAAAGGAACGGATGCCTCAGATTCTCTCTTCCTGGCTGCACCTTAACAATCTCACTCATCTATGCCTGATGTTCTCCAAACTTGATGAGAACTCATTTCCTAGCCTCATGGTTTTGCATAATTTATGCTTACTTGACCTTTCTAATGCTTACGATGGGAAGACATTATGCTTCTCTGCGCAGTCATTTCCTAGACTGACAGAACTAAAGATAAAAAGCATGCTCCGCAGCTCAGCCGAGTAGAAATAGAAGAAGAAGCCCTCAGAAGTCTTGTTAAGCTATGGTTTGCAGATTGCCCAGAGCTGAAGTGGCTCCCTCGTGGCATTGAGTACCTTACGACACTTGATGAATTATATCTGGAAGATGCTGCAGATGAGCTTATAAAGATCCTTAGGCAGGAAGGGGAAGCAAAGGAATGCAAGGAAGAGCTAATTAAGATAAGCCACATTAGATGGGTTCGTTTCAGTGCAATTGGGGAAGACTTTTATGAAACAATTGTAACCAGAGAAGGGAATGCATTCGCTGGCTGAAGACTTGTAATATTTCAGGAGTTCACGTACAAGGTATGGTTTTTACGCTGCTTCTTGTTTATCGGATCGGCCGGAACACAGCCGTGGCTCTTAAAATGCCTCGCTTGTTTCATTTTCTCAGGTTGCTGCTGGCTTTGTTGTTGTGCTTTGGACCCTCAGTGATTCATGAGTTTAGGGGTTAATGAACATATATTAAGCTAGCGATAGAGGAAGCACAGGACATCCGCCCATCAGCAAGGGAAGTGCTTGTGAGTTCTGAACGGGAAAACACTGTTGGTGATTTCAATTGCTCCGTCATGTAGTTTGTGTCTTGTGATCTAAAAACAAAATGGGTGCCTGGTGCAGAGACCAGAGAGTGCTCGCTTTGGGTTTTCCTTTATGAGTGAGGCATCTCCCAGGTCTGTAATAAGCTCGTCAGAGTTTCCCGTTTTGAAGAGCATATAAACTTTTTATTTGGCGATGATTTCTGATGTGTAAGTTTCAATAACTAGCAATTTGTTTATTATTGAGTTTATCCAATGGGCCCGTTTGATCCTTGGGATTGCATTCATTTTGAATAACATATAAACTTTTTTATATATTATTATGGGCCACTCTGGGACAGCACGCTCTGTTCTTTCCCCACACACCAGCACGCCAGCCACTAGTCACTATCCGGGCTCGGCGTCTGGCCAACCTCCCCGCACGCTAGTTGGACCGGAGCACAAGATCGCCTCGCCGGACTCCGAGAGGCTGCCGGCTGCCGCACTGGCAACACGTTGCCTCGGCTCCTCCGTGCTCTACTTGGCAAATCTCCATCTCCATATGCTTTACGGTAGATGATATGTGCATTCCTCCACACTCTTCCCCCCACCCCCAACCCCATTTTACCTCATCCTCCAGGCTCCACGCTCCAGGCCTCCACTTTTGCTTTTAAATCGAGCAAGCACTCTAACTCTTTTTTTTAATTTCTTTTCCCAGTTTCTTACCTTCCATTAAGCCAGATGTAACTCCTACGTCCTATGTCGAAGAAAGTTGACCATGACCTGAAACAAAACCCTGATCTGCAACACTGCTTCTTTTGTTCACCTATTCTGGTAATCCTTCGAAGTCTCCAACACTGTTCTTGGTTTGGCCGTTCACACTGTTTAGCTTAGTTTGAGGATGGGCTGATTCCTAAACTCTGGGATTTGGCTGTAGCTACGCAACCACACACTTGTAGTCTTGTACGTATCTCACTATCTCGGGGTGACTCGGAGTCCTCTAGCATAGCAAGCGCACACAACACAAACACCATGGCGGAAGCTGCTGTTGGAGTGCTGGTTGGCAAGCAGGTTCAGCTTTAGCAAAAGAAGCAGCAGCCAATAGTGCATCCCTGCTTTGCAAGGAAGAATCTACTCTCAACCTTAAGGGTCTCTTTGGCGAGATCCGCAAAGCCGAGGTGGAGGTGGAGAGCATGAAAGCCTACCTCGTGAGTCTGATAATAAGTAAGATTGACTGCTGAACACTTTCTGGGACGCTTGTTCTCTATACGAAAACATGTTCCAAAACCGAGTTTGAGTCCAACCGGTCCCATAACAGCACGAAAACCAGCCTAGCCAGTTTCATCAAGGCCAGGCTCCTTTGTCAGGCCGGCTACAGGGTGGCACGATTTGGGCAAGACTGAACCTAAATCGTCCTTTTCTTTGCTGGGACTCTGATTTTGCTTGCTCCAAATACTTTCCTTCATTACCTCGATGCCAGAAACTTGTTAGTAGAGCCCATTATCCTTGTTGGCACAACTTTGCCCTCAACATGAGAAAGAAATAGGATGTGAGAAAACTACCTAGAAGACATTGTCTGGGACAACAACAACGGACGAGTCATTCCCTACGAATGAATAATTGCTAAATTGGATTTGTTGTCATGTTTCCTGATTCCAAACAACCGATTTGTTCACCATCTACAGAGCAGTCGAAATAGGCGATCAACAACCTGATAATTATAAAGAGCGTAAAATTAATTGGCATAATTATGAGACAAACTGAAGAGTTCATAGGATTCTGCTTCAACTTGCCCTCAGATCCTCTTAGGAACTTGGAGTGGCTCGCACTTCATAAAAGTTGCACAATGCATGAGCCACTGCACGAGAATGAATGGCGTGGACAACAAAGACATGACAGCCATGCCTCGCGCGCTTTACTGCTTAATGAAATCTTTAGCCTTTACCTTTACAAAATCCCGTGCAATGACTAGAGCAACCTGCAAGCAAAGAATAATTCTGAGGATTGCCAGAAACCAAAGTTTATCTTTATCTCTGTGCCTCCGGCCGCTTTGCATCCATCTAGCTAGTGGCTGCAAGCATTCTTTCTGAGACGTGTCTCCTCTTCATCAATTATTCTTGCATGGTTTGATTTGTATTCGGTTTATCTCGGGTATGCAACTTAAATGCCCTCTTCCATTATGTTAGTGCAGATATAAGTCCCTTGATCAATAATGTATACTCCCTCTGTTCTAAATATATTTCGTTTGATTTTTCTACTCAAAATTTGACCAATCATCTTATTCAAAAAATTTTGTGCAGAGTACAGTGCTATTTCTCACCAGATGTAACTCCTCTAGCCCATGTCGAAGGAAGCTGACCATGACCTGAAACAAAGCCCCGGTCTAGAACGCTGCTTGTTTTGTTCGACTATTCAGGTAATCCTTCGAAGTCTGCAACATTATTGTTGGTTTGGCCGTTCACATTGTTTAGCTTAGTTTGAAGATGGAATTGGTTCCTGAACTAAGGGCTTTGGTTGCACCATTGCAGCTAGGGCAACGACAACACCAGTACCTCCTAGTAACTTGGTTCTAGTATAGCAAACGCGCACAACCACCATGGCTGAGGCTGTCGTTGGAGTGCTGATTGGAAAGCTAGGTGAAGCCTTGGCGAACCAGGCAGCAGACTATGGTGCATCCATGCTTTGCAACGAAGCTTCTGCTCTCAAGGGTCTCTTTGGCGAGATCCACAAAGCCAAGGAGGAGTTGGAGAGCATGAAGGCCTACCTGCGTGAGTCAGAGAAGTTCAAGGATACCGACGAGATCACTGGCATCTTCGTCAACAAGATCCGGGAACTATCTTTCCAGATCGAGGATGTTGTCGATGAGTACATGTATAAGCTTAAGGACAACAAGCATGGAGGATTTGCAGCCAAGATTAAGAAGAGGATCAAGCATGTCAAGGTTTGGCACCGTCTAGCTCATGAGCTCCGTGATATCAATACCGAGCTTAAAGACGCTGCAGAAAGGAGGGCCCGTTATGTGATCCCAGGAACGCAGGGGCAAGCTGGGAGGGGTGATCATCATGCTAGAACCACCAATCAAAATTTGTGTTTTGCAAGGGAAGATGATTTGGTTGGTGTTGAAGATAATGCAACCAAGCTCAAACAATGGCTAGTAGGTGATCTGAAAGAAAAGAACCACAAAATAACAACAGTGTGGGGAATGGGTGGTGTAGGTAAAACAACTTTGGTTGACCATGTCTACAAGATTGTGAAACTGGATTTCGATGTTGCGGCTTGGGTAACAGTGTCAAATAGTTACCAGGGTGAAGACTTGCTAAAGAGGATTGCAAGAGAGTTCGGCATCGTAACTGATACTACTAATATGGAAATTAGAACCTTAGTTGAGAAAATTCGGAAACATCTTGAAGGTAAAAGGTATATCTTGGTTCTTGATGATGTTTGGGAAAAGGATGTATGGATTAATAATATCATGGGTATCTTTCCAGCTAATAGTACCAGCCGGTTTGTTCTCACATCAAGAATGTTTGAAGTTACATCATTGGCAACTAGTAATTGCAGAATTGAGCTGGAACCTCTAGGAGATAAGCACTCTTGGGAGTTGTTCTGCAAATCGGCTTTCCGGGATAGTGATGACAAAAGGTGCCCATTGGAGTTACAGGATTTGGTTGCAAAGTTCTTACAAAAGTGTAAAGGCTTGCCTATTGCCATTGCATGCATAGGCCATCTATTGTCTTTCAAACAACCAACACGCTCTGAATGGGCTGACGTGTACAAGGAGTTAGAGTTGCACTCAGCTAATAATGTGATCCAAGGTGTCGATAGTATTCTAAAACTTAGCTTGGAGGACCTTCCGTATGAACTAAAGAATTGCTTCTTACATTGTTCAATGTTTCCAGAAGATCATGGATTGTGGAGGCGAAGATTAATTAGGCATTGGATTACATCTGGATTCATCAAGGATAAGGAGAACAAAACACTAGAAAAAGTGGCAGAGGGATACTTGAATGATCTTGTAAACCGAAGCCTACTACAAGTCGTCAAGAAGAATGAGCTCGGACGACTGAAGTGTTGCCGAATGCATGATCTCATCTGCCATTTTGCCCTTGACAAGGCAGCAAAAGAATGCTTCGGTAAAGTTTACGAAGGCCATGGGATGTTTTCGGTATGTGGAACACGCCGACTGTCAATAAATAGCAACAATATTATACCACTAAATGAATCTGGTGTGATGCATCTCCGTGCAATCTATGTTTTTAAGAGTTCTGTTGATATCGATTTGCTGAGATCTATCCTTACATCCTCAACATTGCTGTCAACATTGGATCTGCAAGGTACTAAAATCAAGATGCTTCCAAATGAAGTCTTCAGCTTGTTTAATCTGCGTTTCTTGGGTCTCCGTGATACTGGAATTGAGATGCTACCAGAGGCTGTTGGAAGATTGCAAAATTTAGAAGTACTTTATGCATTTGACACTTGTCTACTATCTTTACCAAAGGATGTAGGAAAACTGAAGAAGCTTAGGTACCTATATGCAACTGTAAGAGTCAATGAAGGATCTTTCTTGCGTTCCTTTGGAGTAAAGGTGCCTGGGGGCATAATAAAGAACCTGACAGGACTGCATGCTTTGCAAGGGGTTAAAGCTTGCTCAGAGACACTACGTGATGTTACATGCTTTGACGGTATTTCCGTACGGACATTTTCAGTTGATGATGTGACAAGTGTTTACCAGAAACTCTTTCTAAACTCTGGTTGGCAGGGCAGCTGGAAAAGGAACGGATGCCTCAGATTCTCTCTTCCTGGCTGCACCTTAACTATCTGACTCATCTATGCCTGATGTTCTCCAAACTTGATGAGAACTCATTTCCTACCGTCATGGTTTTGCGTAATGCACTGGGAAGCCTTGTTAAGCTATGGATTGCAGATTGCCCAGAGCTGAAGCGGCTCCCTCGTGGCATTGAGTACCTTACGACACTTGATGAATTATGTCTGGATGATGTTGCAGTTGAGCTTGTAAAGATCCTTAGGCCGGAAGGTGAAGCAAATGAATGCAAGGAAGAGCTAACTAAGATAAGCTACATTAGATGGGTTCGTTTTAGTGCAATTGGGGAAGACTTTTATCAAACAATTGTAAACAGAGAAGGGAATGCATTCGCTGGCTGAAGACCTCAGGAGTTCAAGCACAAGGTATGGTTTTTATGCTGCTTCTTGTTTATCGGACCGGCCGGAACACAACCATGGCTCTTAAAATAATGCCTCGTCTGTTTCATTTTCACAGGTTGCTGCTTGCTTTGTTGGTGTGCTTTGGACCCTTGGTGATTCATGAGTTCAGAGTTAGTGAACATGTGTATTAAGCTAGTGACCGAGGAAGCACAGGACATCCGCCCATCACTAAGGGAGGTGCTTGTGAGTTCTGAATGGGCAAACACTGTTGGTGATTTTAATTGCTCCGTCATGTCGATCTAAAAACAAAATGTGTGCCTGGTGCAGAGACCAGAGAGTGCTCGCTTTGGGTTTTCTTTTAGTCCGTGGTTTGTATTCTGTAATAAATTGGCTTGATGTCCTTCATCAGGGAGGCACCTCCCAGGTCTGTAATAAGCTCGTCAGAGTCATTACTTCTTCCTGTTTTGCGGAACATATAAACTTTTTATTTGGGATGATTTCTGATGTGTAAGTTTTAATGACCAGCAATTTGTTTATTATTGATTTGATCCAATGGGCCTGTTTGATCATTGGAATTGAATTCATTTTAATAATCTTAATTCAAAAATAGATTAACGTTATATATAATATATTTTAGATTATTATGGGTCATATGAGAGATATTTATATGTTGCATTTTTACCATAGAACAGTGAGTTGAAGAACATTATCAGTTGCAAAGTAAAACATATAGCATAGTGATCTATAGTATCAATTTTTATCTCCTATCCTATAAATTTGAGATAGTCTAATATGTGAACTTTGGAAAATTATAGAATGTCAAATTCAAAGCCAAATAGCCTAGTTTATTAAGTAGATTCAAATTTTCTAAAATAAAAGGATCGAAACAACCTCTAAAATTAAAATAAACTTTTTACTTCCCAACCTATCTCTCAAGGGCAAGAGTCATGACTCATGAGGCTATGTGCACTCTTCATCCTCTATATCTATCCTCCAAAAGAAATATTTCGTCCCCTGTCATTAAGATTCTTTTCTTCCGCGCCCATCCATTCTCTATATCTGTACTCTATATCACGTGGGACCCACACATCAGTTTTTTTTTTTTTTTTTTTCCCCACCGGACGCCATCCTCCCCATTCTCTCTCTCCTCTTCTTCTCCTCCCCGGCGGGCGAAGCTTTTGGCGCAGTGGCGGGGCGGACGAGTTCCGTGTGCGGTGGCTGGTGCGGGGCGGGCGCTAAAGAAAAGGGAGACCCGCTGCGGACGGCCGCCTCAGCGCGGCAAATGAGCACGCACTGGAGGTGGAGCTGGCGCGCTTTTGGCAACGAGGCGAGGCGAGCATGCCCGCATGCAGGCGCGGATCGGAGCTCGCTGTTCGCTGTCAAGTAGTGGACGGCCTCACGGCGGAGCAGCTCATGGCGGAGCTCGCCTCACCATTCTCTCTCTCCCCCCCACTCGCCGTGTTCGCCCGCTGACCGGGTGGAGCTAGCGACGACGCTGAAATTTCGCGACGGGCGGGCGCCTGCCTCGGCCACGGAGTGGCCGGGCGAGGCACGCTGAGGCGACGCCTCCTCGTTTGATCGGGCTGCCACGACGTTCGACTATGGCCACAGCCATGGCGCTGCACGGCCTCGTCCCTCCTCTCTCTCTCTTTGTTGCGTGGTGGGACCGGGGCAAGCGGATAGCGCAGGTACGGTACCCTGTCAAATTTGGAGGACCGGCCGCACGATGCCGGATGACATGGCTAGGTACCGGACGCCGCTGCAGCATTTTCCTCCGGTAAACGATCCTCCAGTAAGCGCTTTTCGGACATGAGTGCGGATAGCCTAGTCAGGATGATTTCTTTCGTGATATCCGTCCTCGGGGTCATGTTCATGTTCAGTTACTAGGGGAATGACTCGAAATGAGTGTCTAGAAAGAATCAAGCTAGAACTCAAGCTTAATTTATATAAGCAATTAAACCTGGAATAGTTATCGAGCCTGAAATGACGAATCCTTACTGTGTATTCACTCTTTGCTAAGATCAACAACGAATAAAAGTTTATCAGCCATGTAGGAAATTAATCAAGATGATGAATGAATGAATGATAAATAATCATGCCAGGAAAAAGAGAAATTAAGAAATTAATATAAGAAAATGAGATATATTTATGGAAGAAAAAAGAAAAAGCTCAATCAACTAAAAGAATTAATCAGTTGGAAAAATCACTTTAAAACCATGCGTTGCAACATGAATTTGTCCCTCCAAATTTCTCACTCGATCCACACACCCACCTCAAATCCTCCCTGGCATGTGGGGACAACTTGTAAGTGACAGACCATGTCTTACCCAATCCCCCCTCCATCGTCTCCTTGCCCTGTTCCGACTCCCATGGCCGCGGCCGCCGCCTCCGCCGGCGGCTCTCTCTCCACCGCCTCCGCCTCCCTCCTTCCCACTCCCACCCCAACCCCGGCCCCTCGCCTCCACCGCTGGCGAAGCACCAAGCCGCCCAGAACACGAGCCAGCACCAACCCCAGACCAAAACAGCCGCCTCCTCTCTCCTGCGCGGCCGCAGCCACTCCCACCCCCGCCCCGCCCCCGCGTCCAAGTCGGCCGGGTCATGGAGGGAACTGTGCAGTCTCAACGCCTGGGTGGTGCGGGACTACCGCCGCCTCGTCGACTCTATTGGCGCGCTCAAGCCTGCGCTCCAGAGGCTCTCCGACGAACAGGTGGCGTGCGGCGCTTCCTCACAGCAGTCAGCAGGTTGTTTATGGACATAGCTTTCGGTAATTGTTTTGCGTTGCTCGGCTTGGCTGATGTGGACGAGGTGCGCGTTTGTGTGTAGTTGAAGGTGAAGAAGACAGAGTTACGTTCCTCTATGTCTTTGTTCATTCGACCCAGGGGTGTGTGACAGTTTGCCGTGGTGCTGCTACACGAAGCGGCGAGGAGGACGCTTCGGGTGGGACATTTCGTGGTTGAGGCCTCTGTCCCAGGTCTGTAATCCAAGTCGCAGAGCCTTTAATTTCCATTCTTGTTTCGCTGGAAAACATGCTGTATCTTTGGTTTCTCTGAACCTGGCATATGCTGTCACAGTGACAGAGTAGTCGGTGGTATGATCCTATCCTACAAGTCCTTCGGTTTCATCTCATAAATGAAGCAAAATGTCCTGATGTGACGTGGCCCTAACGTTATGGATTTATGGGCTTCATTGATGCAATTGGAGTATTTTGGCCCAGGCATTTTCCCTAACAAAAAAAAAAAAAACTGGTTAGTTTCACCACCAAGGACTAGTGACAAATGATCCATTGGAAAAACAATGATCTCATCGCCTGTTAAGAAATGTAAGGCAAAAGGATACAAGAACAATCACTAGTAAAATAAAGGCTTGTATCCTGTCACCTGCCCCTTAAATAAATCCTGGCATTGGTTTCTCCTTCATCTCACTCATTTCTCTGCTGCTGCAGTGCTGCACATCTCTTTTTGATCCCTGTTCAAGGACCTCATGCAGCATCTTCTCACATAACACAACTCCTTTACTCCACAGAATGAGGATGAAATTGGATTCAGTAACAGCAAATCCATCTGCAACACATGTTTGTTTTCAAGCTTTCACGGTTTGTTCAGGTATCAAATTTCACCATTTTTCCAAGGTTCAGATTGTTGACCTAAAAACAAGCGCCACAAACTGAATTAAATTTGATGATGAAGGAGCTTATCTAGTGCACTCATTGGCTTTCAACCAACAAGAGATTTTTCCTCGTCTCCTTCATTCCATGAAGCTAGGGGAAGATTCAGCTTCCTCTCGTTTTCTCTTTTTTTTTTTTTTTTAGAAGGCAGGAGCTCTGCCGCTCAGTTAAATAAGCAAAAAGATGTTTATGTACACATGGCACCACTGTGCCAAATAAACTGGTCCTAGGACCATCAATTACACAGCTCTAATTGCTAAATCACTTCCCTGGCCCCAGCCAATGCTCTATGTCTCTGCACTATGTTTTCTTTGGCCATGGAAGTTACATGTTGTGCCATCTTGTGTTCATTTTCAAAGATCCTCCTATTCCTCTCCTTTTCTCTCTCTTTTTAGTTCTGTGTCGCCAGTCATCATCCTCTGGTGGTCTGGTCCTGCAGAGTCATTGCTTGCCAGATATGCAACTCCTCCCACTCCATCGAGGCTTCTATCTTGACTGTGGATGCAACAAATACCAAGCTGCAACCATTCTTGCTTTCTTTCTGGCTTCCTCATATTCGGGTATTATGCTCTATCAAAGTTCAGTACCCATTTGCATGTTCAGATTCTTAAGCTGAAAACAAGTTCTAGAAATTGACTTCTTTGTGAAATTCACGTGTGTACAGCTTGAGGATATTTTTCCACGTGTCTCCTCTGTTCAACAAGTTAAAGAAGAATCACTCTATTAGTTGCTGCTCTGCCTGGCATACCTCCTCTGGCTCGTTGAAGGCTTGAAGCATACTATCACTTAAACAAGAATCGATCTGCAACACATACTTGTTTGCATCTTCTATTCAGGTAACCCACTACGTAATTTCACCGGTTCAAAATAAAGTCTGGAATTTTTCCTTTGGATGTCAAGATTGTCCAGTAGATAATTAAAGCTAGATCTGAAAATTGAACTGACTTTTGAAATTTGGGTATGGAAGCCACGTGCTGACACATGTGATTCTCAGCACTCAAGGAAGTCCACAAACCACCATGGCCGAGGCTGTTGTGGGAGTGCTTATTGGCAAGCTTGGTGTGGCCTTGGCGAGCCGGGCAGCAGTCTATGGTTCATCCCTGCTTTGCAAGGAAGCTTATGCTCTCAAGGGTTTCTTTGGTGAGATCCACAAAACCAAGGAGTAGCTAGTGAGCATGAAAGCCTACTTGCACAAGTCAGAGAAGTTCAAGGATACCGACGTGACCACAGACATCTTCATTAACAAGATCAGGAAACTATCTTTCCAGATTGAGGATGTTGTCGATGAGTTCATGTACAAGCTTGAGAGCGACAAGCATGGTGGATTTGCAGCCAAGATGAAGAAGAGGATCAAGCATGTCAAAGTTTGGCACCGTCTAGCTCACAAGCTCCGTGATATCAATGTCGAGCTTGAAGAAGCTGCAAAAGAGGAGGGCACGTTATGTCATCCCAGGAATGCAGGGACAAGCTAGTCATCATGCTAGACCCACCAATCAAAACTTGTGTTTTGCAAGGGAAGATGATGTGGTTGGTATTGAAGATAATGCAACCAAGCTCAAACAGTTGCTAGTAGGTGATTTGAAAGAAAAGAGGCACAAAATAACCACAGTGTGGGGAATGGGTGGTGTAGGTAAAACAACTTTGGTTGACCATGTCTACAAGATTGTGAAACTGGATTTTGATGTGGCAGCCTGGGTAACAGTGTCAAAGAGTTACCAGCGTGAAGACTTGCTAAAGAGGATTGCTAGAGAGTTTGGCATCGTAACTGATGCTACTAATATGGAAGTTAGAAGCTTAGTTGAGATCATTCGAAAACATCTTGAAGGCAAAACGTATATCTTGGTTCTTGATGATGTTTGGGAAAAGGATGTATGGATTAATGATATCATGGAAGTCTTTCCAAGTAATTGTACCAGCCGGTTTGTTGTCACAACAAGAGTGTTTGAAGTTGCATCATTAGCAACTAGTAATTGCAGAATTGAGGTAGAACCTCTAGGAGATAAGCACTCATGGGAGTTATTCTGCAAAGCAGCTTTCTAGAATATTGATGACAAAAGGTGCCCGTCAGAGTTACAAGATTTGGCTATTAAGTTCTTACAAAAGTGTGAAGGCTTGCCTATTGCTATTGCATGCATAGGCCGTCTATTATCTTTCAAACAACCAACACACTCTGAATGGGATGATGTGAACAAGGAGTTAGAGTTGCACTTAGCTAATAATGTGCTCCAAGGTGTTGATAGTATTCTAAAACTCAGCTTGGAGGACCTTCCATATGAACTAAAGAATTGCTTCTTACATTGTGCAATGTTTCTAGAGGATTATGTCCTGAGGAGGCAAAGATTAATTACACACTGGATTACTTCTGGATTCATCAAGGAAAAAGATAGAAAAACACTAGAACAAGTGGCGTAGGGCTACTTGAATGATCTTGTAAACCGAAGCCTACTACAAGTTGTGATGAAAAATGAGTTTGGAGAGGTGAAACATTGCCGAATGCATGATATTATCCGCCATCTTGCCATTGAAAAAGCTATGAAAGAATGCTTTGCTAGAGTTTATGAGGGCCATGGGACATTTTCAGTAAATGGAACACGAGATGTCAATACATAGCACCAACATTTCCCCACTTAATCAATCTGCGGCTACACATCTTTGTTGGATGAGTAATTTGTTTTCTTGAGTAGAAGGCAACTTGGTTTTAACTAGTGAAGTGCAACTTGGTTTTGAATACTGAAGTAGGAGCAAAATTGGTTTTGTATATGTATTAGCTAGAACCTAGCTGTGTTGCTAGCTGTGTTGAGTTGTACTAGCACCGGTTACTGTAGCAAACCGACATAAATGCCTATATAATGAGGGTACTACCTCATGTACATGTAACCTTTGTGAGTTTGAATAAAGGAACATTACTAGCTCCATTGGTTCCTCTCCTCTCATCTTATTTCCCTTCCCATTCTAATTAGTTTGGGCTAACAATTGGTATCGGAGCCATGGCGAAATATGGGGAAGGGAGCTCTTCTTCGAAGGAGGGTTCGGTGACGTTGCAATACCCGTTGCTTACAGGAAGCAACTACACTGCATGGGCTATCAAGATGAAGGCCTACCTCAAGGCACAAGGCGTTTGGGAGGCAATTGACTCGGAGAAGGATGTCAATGAACACAAAGATCAGATGGCTCTTGCAGCCATCTATCAAGGCATCCCGGAGGAGACGCTCTTGCTGATCGTAGAGAAAGAGACCGCAAAGGAAGCTTGGAAGATGCTCAAAACCATGCACATGGGTGTTGAGCGTGTCATGGAGGCAAAGGTGCAGACCTTGAAGACTGAACTTGATGCCCTGCGCATGAAAGATGGTGAGTCGATTGATACTTTTGCTATGAAGTTGACATCAATCGTCAGCAAGATTCGTGCTTTGGGAGAGAAGATGGAAGAGTCCTATGTTGTCAAGAAGCTTCTTCGAGTTGTTCCCAAAAAGTTTTTGCAGGTTGTCTCCACTATTGAGCAGTTCGGTGATTTCAAGATCATGACCGTGGAAGAGGTCATCGGACGCCTCAAGGCATATGAAGAACGGATCAGCATATATGCTGATGGTGAGGGGGAGCATCTCTTGTTGACTCAAGATGAGTGGAGAGCCAAGGAAGCAAAGGCCAATGGACGCAGCAGGAAGTTCGACAAGAAAAAGGTGAAATGCTTTAAATGCAAGAACTTTGGCCATTACTCCTATTGAGAAGGTGTTTCACTGTCCTAAATTGAGTTTGTTTGATCAGGGGTGTTGATTAGTTGTGTACTCCATCCCAAGTAACTCCAGGATGTAGATTAGTTGAGTTCTCCATCCTGAGAGGGAATATGTCTAGGGTGTCGATAAGCTGAGTTCTCCATCCTAAGACCGGAAGTTCAAGACGTCGATTAGTTGTGTTCTCCGTCTTGAGAAATTCAGGGTGTCGATTAGTTTGTGTTCTCCATCCTGAAAAAGGGACCTCTTGGTGTCGATTAGGTTTGTTCTCCATCAAAAGAGAGGAAATCCAGGATGTTGATTAGGTGTGTTCTCCATCCTGAGACAAGTTCAAACTGTCCGAGATGAAGTGAGGTCAGGTGGGTCAAGTTTCAGTGTTCTTCCAAGGTTGCAGGTGCCGTAGCAGACCAGGTTGTGTGAGATGAAGATACAAATATGCCAAGAAAACAAATTAAGGGGGAGATTGTTGGATGAGTAATTTGTTTTCTTGAGTAGAAGGCAACTTGGTTTTAACTAGTGAAGTGCAACTTGGTTTTGAATACTGAAGTAGGAGCAAAATTGGTTTTGTATATGTATTAGCTAGAACCTAGCTGTGTTGCTAGCTGTGTTGAGTTGTACTAGCACTGTAGCAGGTCGGTTACTGTAGCAAACCGACCTAAATGCCTATATAATGAGGGTACTACCTCATGTACATGTAACCTTTGTGAGTT
Source organism: Chrysopogon serrulatus (assembly GCA_015844335.1). Classification (NCBI taxonomy): domain Eukaryota; kingdom Viridiplantae; phylum Streptophyta; class Magnoliopsida; order Poales; family Poaceae; genus Chrysopogon; species Chrysopogon serrulatus. The sequence continues at coordinate 24,015 of JADLZL010005075.1, read as the reverse complement.
TGAATAAAGGAACATTACTAGCTCCATTGGTTCCTCTCCTGTCATCTTATTTCCCTTCCCATTCTAATTAGTTTGGGCTAACAATCTTCGTGCAATATATGCTTTTCTAAATCCAATTGATATTGATTTGCTGCGGCCTATCCTTGCATATTCAGTAATGCTGTCCACATTGGATCTGCAAGGCACTGGAATCAAGATGGTGCCTAATGAGGTCTTTAACTTGTTTAATCTTCGTTTCTTGGGTCTTCGGAATACTAAAATTGAGATTTTACAAGAGGCTGTTGGAAGATTGCAAAATTTGGAGGTATTGGATATGCTCGGCACTAGTTTGTTATCTCTACCTAATGGTGTAGCCAAACTAATCAAACTTAGGTACCTATATGCATCTGTAAGGGTCAATGAAGGATGCTTCTGGCGTTTTGCTGGAGTGAAGTTGCCTAGGGGCATAAGGAATTTGACAGGACTTCATGTCCTGCAAAATGTTAAAGCTAGCTCAGAGACTATGTGCGATGTTGCTGCTTTGAAGGAGTTAAGAAAATTTGGAGTTCAAGATGTAACAAGTGAGCAGTGGTCAAGCTTGCGTAGTGCTCTCCTGAGCATGAGCAATCTTTTTTGTTTGGTTATTAGTATGACAAACGAAAATGAAGTGTTGCCAGTGGAAGAACTCTGTTTACCAGAAACTCTTTCTAAACTTGAACTGGTAGGGCAGCTAGAGAAGAAACTGATGCCTCAAATTCTCTCATCTTGGTCACACCTTAACAACCTTACTATCCTGTCTCTCGCACTCTCCAAACTTGATGACAACTCATTTCCTAGCCTCATGGTGTTGCGTAATTTAGGCTCACTTAATCTTTTTAAGGCTTACGATGGAAAGACATTATTCTTCTCTGCACAGTCATTTCCTAGACTAAGAAAACTACGGATAGTGGGTGCTCCTCAGCTCAGCCAAGTAGAAATAGAAGAAGATGCACTGGGAAGCCTTGTTAAACTACGGTTTGCTGACTGCCCAGAGCTGAAGCGGCTCCCTCGTGGCATTGAGTACCTTACGACACTTGATAAATTATTTCTGGATGATGTTGCAGTTGAGCTTGTAAAGATCCTTAGGCAGGAAGGTGAAGCAAATGAATGCAAGGAAGGGCTAATGAAGATAAGCCACATTAGATGGGTTCGTTTTAGTGCAATTGGGGAAGACTTTTGTCATACAATTGTAAACAGAGAAGGGAATGTATTCGCTGGCTGAAGACTTACTGTTTGAGGAGTTCAGGTACAAGGTATGGTTTTTACGCTGCTTCTTGTTTATCGGACCGGCCGGAACACAACCCATGGCTCTTAAAATTCTTCCTCCATTTCATTTCCTCAGGGCTTTGTTGGTCTTCTTTGGACCCGTAGTGATTCATGAATTCAGGTTAGTGAACATGTACTCCAGTATTAACTAAGCTAGCGACCGAGGAAGCACAGGGCATCCACCCATCAGCAAGGGAAGTGCTTGTGAGTTCTGAATGGGCAAATACTGTTGGTGATTTTTTGCGAGTACTGTTGGTGATTCTAATTGCTCCGTCATGTCGTTTGTGCTTGGTGAAGATGAGTAGATCTGAAAACAAAATGTGTGCCCGGTGCAGAGACCAAAGAGTGCTCGATTTGGGTTTTCTTAATCTCTGGTCTGGAATTGATTGGCTTGATGTCCTTTACGAGTGAGGCATCTCCCAGGTCTGTAATAAGCTTGTTAGTCTTTAATTCCCGTTTTTGCAGAACATAACCTTTTTATTTGGTGATTTTTTAGATCAAGGATAAATTCTATCTAGCTTCATCTACCAAATGGTAGAATCAAGCGTCATTACAAAGTTCGAGAACATAAATCAGCACACATGCTGCAAACCAAGGCACAACCAACGTCCAAAAACAGTCGAAATGACCATAGTCATGACTAAGTAGAACCGATAGATCTAGAAGACAGCCATCCATTGGAATTAAAGAAATGCAACATAGTTGTCTCTAAGTATTGGCCAATGACACAGTCAGCTGGTCCCGGGAGTCGCCACGCCACTACAGTTTTGTCCATTAACGGAGGCAATAAGTTTCCCTAAAAGTACCTGCAACAAAGATTTCGGAGGACACTTGTCAAAAACTATTTCATTTTTCGTGTTAGCCAAACCGTCTAACATAAGTAGTTACTGCCATTAATAACAGTAAATTATGTTCGCCACCATCCATCTTAGACCAATTATTAAATAAATCAGCAACTCTCTGATATGTAAGTTTCAACAACTAGCAACTTGTTTATTACTGATTTAATCCAATGGGCCGTTTGGATCCTTGGAATTAAATTTATTTTAGTTCATAATTTTAAAATATATTAATTAAGTTATTATAGTTGAACATAGAATATATTTGTATATTATTATGGTGGGCCATACGGGAGTTTATACTAGTGTATTATAAGTTGGAAAGTATAGCATACTGATCTATAGAATCATTTTTTGTCTCATATCTTACTGAAGTTGAAATGGCTTATATGTAGGCTTTGGAAAATTATGAAATGTCAAATTCCAAGCTGAATAGCACAGTCTATTAGATAGATTCTAATTTCCTAAAATAAAAAGATCCAAACGGTCTTTAAAGTTAAAATAGACTTTTTACTTGCCCACCTATTTCTCAGGGCCACGGTTCATGAGTCACCCAATTTCCCAATGCATTGTGCTCGTGTATTCATTCCTTGCTAAGATTGATGAATCAAGTGTAACGACCATGTAGGAAATTAATCAAGATGATGAATGAATCATAAACAATCAAAATCATAAACAATCATGCAAGCAAAGAGACGTATTAAGGAACTAACATAAGAAAATGAGATATATTTATGGAAGAAAAAGAAAAAATCCAATCAACTAAAAAGAATTAATCATAGGAAAAATCTACTTTAAAAAACCATGCGTTGCAACATGAAACGGTGCATATTCTCCCTTCAACATGAAACGTTGCAACATGAAATTGCTAGGGTCAATCTGATCTTCTCTAATTCTTCAAGCATGTTTTTTATGTTATTCAGTTGCACATGAATTAATATAAATATAGTAAATAAACCAGCATTGATATGTGCATGTCTTGGAGGTCGGAGGGTTCAGGGATACAACATAGTTGGTTTTATCTCTGAGTGCCACCAGTATTATCGGGTCTGGAAGCAGGGGCGAAACATAAGTGCATATTTTCAATGCAAATTTCAATGTCATCCTGCTTGCTCTTATTTTTCTGGTTTTATCATTGGATTAATGCTTGGTCATCATACTACATACAGAGAACACAAGTTCAAAAGATGCTATATATGCCTACTAGAAGTTAGAACAAGTCCCAGGAATGGTGCATACTACCTGCCAGAGGAGGAGACTATTTTATTTCTTGTTCTCTGGGAGCTTCTCTTTTGCTGGATGCTAATATTTGTTTATTTTTCTGATTGATCATCACTGGAACAATGGTGTATGGATAAATGAAACACACGTCAACGGATATGTTTGTTCTCGAAAAATAATTTACTTCAAGTCCTCCATGGTGATTGTGGGGCCTGTAATGAACTTGCAGAGTGTTCAGTTTTTCTGAGTTGAACCTGGCTTCCTTATACATATATAAGTTCTTCAATTTGGTGCTTTGGTTTGATATAAGATTTTATTTTACATTGTTTTGCCTGTCCGCTTTAATTGACCTAAATATCTTTTCAAAAAAAAATTGACATAATATCAGGTACACTAGGGTTGTGTGCTTGTGTACCTCCCTGCTTGGATCATAATCGGGCAAGTGAAACAAGAAGAGCATAACCAAATGCATTGCATACTTACTGAAGAGTCCGAAACCGAAGCTGCCTACTCTGTTTTCTGGAAAGTAAACACAGCAAGTTCCGTTGTTGTACTCTGTTTCCTTGACGCATAATGTATCTAGTTTATCGCGAGGAGCGCAGGACGCAGGGTCGACAGATTGCGATTGCGTTGTCGTCGTCTACAAATCAAAGCGAGAAGATGTCCATGCAGCTACTAGTACTAGGCACGCGACAGAAGATGTCCTTGCAACACCTGGATGTTGGCCTCTGGCAGTTTTCGTAGTTGGTGGTTTCGTTTCATTGTCTGGCCCCTTTCCTACTTCGGCTACAGACTCTGCGTTCGCATCGTCTGAAGGTTTTCCGGCAACAGGCTCGACTGCTTTTTTTTTTTTTTTTTTTTTTTTTTTTGAGGAGAAGAAGCCGGAAGCGGCCCAAGACCAAGAATGTTTGCCTACGCTATGCGGTCCAGAAGGGGCCGCCAAGCAAGTGACAATTGTTCTCGTCTGGCCGCTCGCGCACAGCTTCGCTTCGCTGTCCGGGCGGTCCGGCCTCGGTTGCTGGCTGCCTCTCTTTTGGCGGCCACAGTGGTACTGCTTGCTCTGCCTCGTCAGCCACTACCGTCTTCGAGCATCCGTTTGCCGCAGCCCGTATGGTTTTAAGAGACATCGGCGAGCTCTCTCTCAAGATTGCCGTCCGATCGCCTCACAAGATGGCGTCCTCGCAAAGGCGGTATACGCCTATACGAGGCACGCATGGGCCCACCTCGGCGGCGGCACCCAATACTCATGGGTTAGGTAGGAGGAACGGCGTAGCTAGGGCCGGACTTCCTTGATTTAGTTGGGTTACTCGTTTCAAAAAATACTTCAAGTGAACTTATTTTTTTAAAGAAGAAATTGGATTAGAGTGATTTTTTACTTCGGTTGGGGAGCTCGTTAGACTCGGCTCTTATTAAGCTTGGCAATTCCAGAGATGACTAAGATTATATCAATTTCGAAAAAGCTCTACAAAATACACGTGGCTTGTCATCCACACCTAGGTATACCAGATAGAGTGAGGGTGAGATGCACCAAGTATACAAGAGGTGGAATGCAAAGTGTCATATATAGTTGGTGGCACAGTCGTAAAGTCAGGTGGATAGTAAGGACTAAGGATGAAAACGGTCAGAAACGGTTAAAAAAAATTCCTAAATTGTTTTATACTTTTATATTTGAAATACGAAAACGAAACTGAAAAACGGTAAATCCAGAAATGCAAACGAATATGACCATACGAAATATCATGAATTTTCGAAAACGAACCAATTCCGAAAGCAGATTTATGTCGAACACGGTTGATATATGAAAACTCAATACGGAATACCGACCGTAGGACTAAGTGCATGACTAAGTATATGTATGATCAAGTTCAAGTGCATATAATAATTAATAAGTGCATAGTGAAGGAAGATGAGGCATAATGCCGTCTATTTAAGAGAGAGCAGTGGCCACCAGTAGAAAAAACAAGCTGCTACGTGGTAAGCGGCCTGTAATTAGTCTTTGTGACATGTGCAGTTGACTAAATTCGATTTAAACTAAATTTTGAATTCAGAATATTTGAAATTAAAAGTAAAAAAAAAACAGGCGAAAAATGTCTAAACCGTTTTCTACTTTACATTTGAAATACGAAATATCTAAAATACGAAAAGCGAAAACAAGTAAAGCTGGACAAAAAAAAAATGCCAATTTGATCGGATTAAATATAGAAAACGATACGCCTCGATTCGGGATATTTCCGTTCCGTTTGCATCCTTAGTAAGGACATACCGTGCACCGGCCGTTAAGAGCATTTCCAGCACAAGCTCTCAAATTAGAGCCTTTAATTTTGATTTTAGGGCTCCTCATATTTGAGGGTCTGATTCTTTTTCCTCTACTCTAGCAAGAGCTCTTAAATCCTTTTAATAGTCTCGATCCATTTTTTTTTTACGAGGACCTTTAGTCCCGACCAACCAAGACTAAAAGGTCTATATTAATCCCGATTGTTGTTATCAAAACTTGGACTAAAATCTTGGCCTTCCCAAACTAAACGTAGATCCTTTAGTCTTGGTTTGAAACATAAACACGGACTAAAGGTACCTTTAGTCTCGGTTCATTTGTGTGTCAAACTCATACAAAAGGTGCTTTTAAAGTAAATTTAAAAAAAAGAGACATATCTTATATATGTTAAATGTGTGGTTGAGTTTAGATGGCAAGACGTGCGCAGGACTGAAGTGGGAAGTTTTGGATTTGAATCTCCCCTACTTCTTTTTTACCCAATATACCCTATATATATCTTTACTTTAGTCCCGGTTTGACTAGCTGAACTGATTGACGCCCCTCCCAATTGTACATATCTTTACTTTAGCCCTGGTTTGACTAGCCAAACTGATTGACGCCCCTCCCATTGTACAGGCTGCCGAGGCTCCTTTGGAGGAAGACAGGAGGAGAGCCGTGAAGCACTGGGAAGAAAAGGGAGGGGGAACTGCTATTGATTGGGAAGAAAAGGGAGGGAGAACCATTTTTATAAAAAAAATCTAGCAAGAGCTGCCTCTCAATTAAAGAAGAAAATAATTTATATGTCTGGAGAGTCCGGAAGCCCAAAAAAACCCACGACGCTCACACAGAAAGAAGAGGGGGACTTTCTAGGGGCGTGCTCGCTGCCGACTGGGTCGGGGCCCAGCACCCCGCCGACCCCGCGTCAGACCTGCTCTCCTACTCCGTATGGTCCACTTGGCCCAGTTATAAGTGCACCGGCCCATGCTTCACGGCCTCACGGGAGATCTTGGAGTCCGGCCGTTCGACCAGTCTTCCGTCCAGCAGGTTTCAGAGAATTATTTTCGGCCATGTGCTAGCAAGCTGGCAGACTGTTTCTAAATGTACGTTGATGATAATTTTTCACGTGGCAAAATCATCTTGGACTGTTATTTGAATGAGTCGTTGTTTTTTTTAAGCCCACGACTGCAGTTGTGCGGTACCGTCCCATTCGACGTTCATAGCAGGCTAGTAGCCAAATTCTAATTGAGCTCGTTAGCATACTGATTGGGGCGAGTATAATAAACAAGGTCGCACAGAGTTCGATCTGTGGCTGCACCAACGTCAAGTTGATCTATCACGTGGAAGGTCGAACGCATTGGGCTTGATGATCCATTTTCTTTATATCTCTATATATATATTAAATTCAAACATCTTAACTACTCCTCCGTCCCAAATTATAAGATGTTTGACTTTTTTTTGACCTCAAGTTTGACCACTTATCTTATTCAAAATTTTTTTGCATAATATCATATTTTTGTTGTGGCTTGCTTTATTAATAGAAGTTCTTCAAAATAACTTAAATTTGGCCATATTTGTACAAATTTTTTGAATAAGACGAATGGTCAAACTTGGGGCCCAAAAAAGTCAAACGTCTTATAATTTGGGACGGAGGGAGTACTAAACATGTATTCAAATTAAATTTTGATTACATCATCGTGTTTCTTATAATAAAATTGTTCAAAACAAAACCCTACAAAAATATATTTTAGATAAGATTTTGTTAACAAACATTTTTCTCGTAAAAGATATAACAATATTTTTATCAAACAAACACGATATTCTACGCTTAGAAATAATGTTCAAAGATTCATAAAAAATGTTCTTAACTTAGAAAAATAATATTCCAAATCTAAGAGAAGAAATTATATGATTGGTATTATAATATCTATGAAAATAAAAAGAACAATAAAATTTATAATATACTCCCTTCATTAATCTTCTTTATCTAAGCCTTTGATGTAATGACTAAAGAGTAGAATAAAAGTACTCGGTTTGCATAAATCATCACGGGCCGCACCAATAAACGGCAAAAGGACAATAAATACGTATAAAGAACAACCCATAAGCAACAAAGAGGCAAACATCACAAAAAATACATCTTAAATATCACACGTATACTACATGAACATGATATATCTCTCATAAATATAAATAAATGGATCTAAAATAAAATAAATATAATATAAAACAAAGATAATTATAGAACATCTAAACTATACTATCTGAACATCTAAAATAGATTATAGAACATCACATATATATAACATGAACATCACAAGTATATTCTACGAAAAACACAAAATACATCTTGAATATCATATGTATACTCTAAAAACATGAGATATACACCTCCTTCCCTTTTTATTTGTCGCCGTGGGATGCGTGCCATATGTTTGACTTGATTTATAGAAAAATACGTACAATATTTATATCTCCAAATAATTTTGTTAAAAACTAGGTCTAAAGATCTTTTGGATGATATTAATTATGATACCAATCAATGATATTTATTATTTATTAAAATTACCGGTATTTGTGTCTCGGGAAGCCGGCGATAAATAAAAAAGGGACGGAGGGAGTATCTCATAATTGTAAATAAGTGGAACCAAAAATGAAACATAATATGGAACAAAAACAATTTTAGAATATCTAAACTATACTATTTAAATATCCTAAAAATACATTATGGAACATCACATATATAACATAAATATTCTACAAACATCATAAAGAACATACAAAAAATTACATATGTACTAAATGAACATAACATATATCTCATAAAATATACAGATTATAAAGATTAAAAAAATAAGGATAACTTACATATGTACTATAGAAGTATAAAAAAAATAAAAACACCTATTAGAGACAAACTAATAAAAACATCATATGAATATTTTTAAAAATCATAAAATATGGCTATTTTTTTAAAAAATATATAAAATATATTACGTAACATCACATATATACTAAGTGAACATCACTAAATATATAGCAGAACATCACTCAATATACCATATAACATCGTATATATACTATACTAACATACTAAGTATATTATAGAGCATCACATGTATATTGCGTGAGCAATACATATATACTATATGAATAACGTAAAAAATATCATAGAACAAATATTATGATAGAACACAACAAGGAACATGAAATATATGCTAGATAAACATCACATATGTTTGAATAAAAGATAAAAAAAAAAAATTATTACAGTAATTAATTATAATAAAATAACAAAGATAGAAAACACACATATAACATGATTACTAAATGATAAATATATAGGAAAAAATAAAATAAAGATAGAGAGAAAAATTTAAAAGAAAGATAAGACAATAAAAATAAAAACATGGAAAACTAAAAAAAAAAGAATAAGAATAAAACTTATACTATGTCTCGATGATTTGTATTTACATGGATTTTAAATTGTTGTTTGTGAGTTAAATCTGGTTGTGATGGATTGCAAAGTTCTTAGAATTTGAGTCGCAAAAGAATATTGTTATGATGCCTTATTGTTTAACAATTAGATTTTATTCATTATGAAGTATTCAAAATTTATCATAAAATTTTTGTTTGGTGGATAATAATGATGAACTATATAACATACACTCATACACTAGGAACATTAGAAAATAAGCTGGGAACATAAAAATAAAGACTAGGAACATCGAGACATTTTTTATGAACATTGACTGCCACATGCACTAGGGATAACGGAAACTAAAAAATTGAGAACATAGAAATAAAGGCAAGGAATATCAATATAGACTTGGTTAAACATTAGATGTCTTTATAGGAATATATTCATAATTTGACTGGCTCTATATAAGATAAAATTCTTGATGGTGTATGACAAGCATGTATTTGCTAAAATTTTAAGGACATAAAACATTCTCGTCAAAATATTACATCCTATAGATAGTATTAAAAGTTGAAATAAGCTTTACAATATAAAAATTGTAAAGATAAGCTAGTATTACAACATAAACTATGGAACATCTCCATTCTCTTAAGTAAATATTTAAAACACAAAATCATTATATTAGTTATGTACTCCTTGAACATCATACCTACTTGAAAAATAAAAAACATTGGATTAAGAACATCCTTCTCAAGAACACTCTTGTAAACGTAAATTTTATCGACCAAATTTAGAACCATTAGAATCATCAAAAATAAAAACAAAGATGTTAAGAATATTTTTTGAACTTATATAACATAAAAGAACATTCAGAATATAATATTTGTGTGTGGTTAAATTGAAGTCACAGGATGAAACATAATGAGAGTAATAAAGGAAAAAAGAAGAAAATTTAGGCAATCGTGTTTGATAGAGTAAGGTATGTAGAAAATCGCAAAGATACATCGAAAAATATAGACTGTATACTACATGAACATAATATTTTTAAAACATATAAAATAAAAATTAAACAAAAAAAAAAAGATTAAGTAAGATAAAATAGAAAAAAATCTAAAATAGAAAATAAAAAGTAAAGAAAGGAAATAAAAAATAATGTTAAAAGAAAAGAAAATAAAAATAAAAAATATAAAAATATATAATAAATAAAATAAAAAAAATTAAACAAATAAAAATCAAAATGAAGCAGGAAAAAGAAAAAAGAGAAATAAAAAAAGAATAGAAAAGAAAAAAAGAAAGGAAATAAAAATAATATGAAAAGGAAAAGAAAGGAAAGGAAAAGAAAACAAAAAAAGAAATAAAAATTAAAAAATTAGCATGAAAACAAAAATAAAAAGGAAAAATAAAAGGATAGGAAAGGAAATGAAAGGAAAAAAAAGAAAAAAAAAAGGAAATAAAAACGAAAGAGAATTATAGAAAAACATACGTACCTACACCTGTACGCTGCTCTGTTAGTCGGAGTAGATGCTCGCCCATGCATGTGCGCCTTGTGTGGGCCTCGCATATACATTTGCTTTCCTATTGGGCCATGTCTGGGCCATCAAATGCTGCTGTGGGCTGCTGAGATCGAAGGTGCAGGGAGGGGGTCGGCGCGCTGCACGCGGCCGAATGGTCGGCAGCGAAGATTGCTGGACTTTCCTGGCCCTCCATGGATGCAGCGCACAGATGCTGCCTATGCCTATCCTTATCTCCGTCGCAGCCCAACAACAGCACAAGATACTCTGCTTCGCTACTCTGCTTTCTTGAAACAGAGCAAAGCTTGCTACTCTGTTTTGCTGAAGCGGGTCAAGTTTTGGCGCCAATATGCAAATCATGCTGAGAGAAGGACGGCTTACTTGTGTCGTCAATCATCTTTGCCCATTATCAACATACCGATGCACATGCGCGAAGGGATGATTCCATTATGAATGCATGCAAAGATTGACGAAGCCATTGGGTGTCTTGATCAGAAGCCTACAATGGAAAGAAGAATATTTGCTATAAATGTGAATCTCAAACCATCGTAGAAGCATGTATTATACACAGTCACCACAAGCATGACATGACATGATGACAATAATGACACCACAACTCTTGTTAAATGCATATTCTTATGCTATCTGTAGACTTTTTTTTTTTAGACTCCACTTGTTCCAATAAACATCCCACTTGTTATACTGTACATAGCCCACTTGTTACTACGCATGTGATGAACGAACATTATGAATAAATAAGACCAACCATGACAAACGCACAAGTCAAAATGAACTACCATGACCACCAACAAAGGACTAGTGGAAGATAATCAAATGGACGGCCTACTACGAATTCTGATCAACTGCTCCTTAAAGAAATATTGGCATTGCTTTCCCCTCCTTCTCACTCATTTCTCGGCAGGAGGTATAGAGTAGTTACCGAGTTACAATCAGCGCAAAGGACAAGGGGATAACTAATCAAACTAGCATCAGTGCTGGACCAACATCATGAAGACATTTTCCACGAAGCTGCAAGAGCCACATCTCCTTTTGGTCGCTGTTTGAGGGCCTTATGCAGCTTCTCACCTTCAATCAGCAGAGCGTGGTTAACATTAACAGCATATCCATCTGCAGCACTTGCTTGTTTTCTAGCTTCACACCTCGTTCAGGTATCAAACTTTCACCAGTCCACATATTGTTGACCTGAAAACAAGCTCTGGAGACTGGATTAGATTAGATGTTGAACGAGAGCATCTACTGCACTGATTGAGAGATTGGCGTTCAACCAGCAAGAGATTTTTCCTCGTCTCCCTCATCCGAGGTTCAGCTTCATATCTTTCTGTCTCTCTTGTAGTTGTGTGTCGCCGGTCATCATCCTCTGGCCCTGCAGAATCGCTGCTCGCCACTTGCGAGATGCAACTCCTCCCACTCTCTTGACGTTGCCAACCATTCATGCTTTCTTTCTGGCTTCCTGATATTCGGGTAATAATAATCCTCTGTCAGATTTCATTGGTTCAAAGTTTGTCCGGTACCCATTTGCATGTCCATATTCTTAAGCAGAAAACAAGCCCTGGAAATTCAACTGATTTGTGAAATTTACTCGTGTACAGCTGCAAGTTGTTTCTCCGCGTCTCTCCTTTGTTCAGCATGTTAAAGAACCGCTCTATTATTAGTCACTGTTCGTCGGGTGCTCCTCTAACAAGTTGAAGTATACGATCACTTAAACAAGAATCGATCTGCAACGCATACTTGGTTTCATCTCCTATTCAGGTAAACCCGCCACCTAAAATCACCAGTTCAAAATAAAGTTTGAAATCCTTGCTTTGGAAGTTCAGATTGTTCAATAGAAATAAAGCCAGCTCTCAAAATTGAACTGAAATTTGAAATTTGGGTTGTGCAGACACCTGTGATTCTGAGCACTGAAGGAAGTCCACACAACCACCATGGCGGAGGCTGTTGTGGGAGTGTTGATCGGCAAGCTCGGCGCAGCCTTGGCGAAAGAAGCAGCAACCTATGGAGCATCCCTGATTTCCAAGGAAGTTTCGGCCCTCAAAGGTCTTTTTTTTGGCGAGATCCGCAAAGCCGAGAAGGAGTTGGAGAGCATGAAGGCCTACCTGCGTCAGGCAGAGAAGTTTAAGGACACTGACTGGCATCTTCGTCAAGAATATCAGGGAGCTATCATTCCAGATTGAGGATGTTGTCGATGAGTTCATGTACAAGCTAGAGGCCGACAAGCATGGAGGATTTGCAGCCAAGATGAAGAAGAGGATCAAGCATCTCAAGGTTTGGCACCGCCTAGCTCACAAGCTCTGTGAAATCAATGCTGAGCTTGAAGAAACTGTAAAAAGGAGGGACCGTTATGTCATCCCAGGAATGCAGGGGCATGTTGGAAGCAGTGATAGTGACCATCATGCCAGATCCACCAATCAAAACTTGTGTTTTGCAAGGGAAGATGATGTAGTGGGTATTGAACATAATGCAACCAAGCTCAAACAGTGGCTAGTAGGTGATCTAAAAAGAAAAGAACTACAAAATAGCCACTGTGGGGAATGGGTGGTGTAGGTAAAACTACTTTGGTTGACCATGTCTATAAGATTGTGAAACCGGATTTCGATGTTGCAGCCTGGGTAACTGTGTCACAGAGTTACCGAGTTGAAGACTTGCTAAAGAGGATTGCAAAAGGGTTTTCCATCATAACGGATCCTACTAATATGGAAATTAGAAGCTTAGTTGAGATCATGCGGAAACATCTTGAAGGTAAAAGCTACATCTTGGTTCTTGATGATGTTTGGGAAAAGGATGTATGGATTAACAATATCATGGAAGTCTTTCCAACAAATTGTACGAGCCGGTTTGTTCTCGCATCAAGAAAGTTTGAAATGGCATCATTGGCAACTAGTAATTGCACAATTGAGCTAGAACCTCTAGGAGATAATCAGTCTTGGGAATTATTCTGTAAATCCGCTTTTCGGAATAGTGATGACAAATTGTGCCCAGCAGAGTTACAGGATTTGGCCGTAAAAGTTTTTACAAAAGTGTGAAGGCTTGCCTATTGCCATTGCATGCATAGGACGTTTATTGTCTTTCAAACTACCAACACACTCTGAATGGGATGACGTATACAAGGAGTTAGAGTTGCACTCAGATAATAATGTGATCCAGGGTGTCGATAGTATTCTAAAATTAAGCTTGGAGGACCTTCAGTATGAACTAAAGAATTGCTTCTTACATTGTGCATTGTTTCCAGAGGATTATAAATTGAGGAGGCGAAGATAAATTAGGCACTGGATTGCACTGGATTACTGGATTCATCAAGGAAAAGGAGAACAAAACACTAGAACAAGTGGCAGAGGGCTACATGAATGATCTTGTAAACCGAAGCATGTTACAAGTCGTTGAGAAGAATGCGTTTGGACGACTGCGGTTTTGCCGAATGCATGATGTCATGCGCCATTTTGCCCTTGACAAGGCAGCAAAAGAATGCTTCGGTAAAGCTTACGAAGGCCATGGGACGTTTTTGGTAGATGGAACACACAGGGTTTCAATAAATAGCACCTATATTCTACCCATGAATCAATCTAGTGAGATGCATCTCCGTGCTATCTATGCTTTTACGAGATCTATTGATATCAATTTGCTGAGCTCTATCCTTTCATCCGCAACATTGTTGTCAACATTGGATCTGCAAGGTACTAGAATCAAGATGCTCCCTATTGCGGTCTTCAACTTGTTTAATCTACGCTTCTTGGGTCTCCGTTATACTGGAATTGAGACTCTACCAGAGGCCATTGGAAGATTGCAAAACTTAGAAGTACTAGATGCGTTCGACACTTGTCTGCTATCTTTACCAAAGGATGTAAGAAAACTGAAGAAGCTTAGGTACCTATATGCAACTGTAAGTGACAATGAATCTTTCGGGCGTCAACGTGGAGTAAAGGTGCCTAGGGGCATAATAAAGAACCTGACAGGACTTCGTGCTCTTCAAAGCATTAAAGCTAGCTCAGAGACTCTACATGAGGTTGCAGGTTTGACACATTTACAAGCATTTTCAGTTGATGGTGTGATAAGTGAGCACTGGTTAATCTTGTGTAGGGCTATCCATAATATGAGCAATCTTGTCAGTTTGTCAATTACTATGTCAAATGAAAATGAGGAATTACCATTGGAACAACTTAGTTTACCGGAAACCATTTCTAAACTCGGGCTGGTAGGGCAGCTGGAAAAGAAACGGATGCCTCAGATTCTCTCTTCCTGGTCGCACCTTAACTATCTCACTCATCTATGGCTGAACTTCTCCAAACTTGATGAGAACTCATTTCCTAGCCTCATGGTTTTGCGTAATTTATGCTTTCTACATCTTTCTAAGGCTTACGATGGGAAGTCATTATGCTTCTCTGTGCAGTCATTTCCTAGACTGAGATCACTAAGGATAATGGGTGCTCCACAGCTCAGCCAAATAGAAATAGAAGAAGATGCACTGGGAAGCCTTGTTCAGCTATGGTTTGCAGACTGCCCAGAGCTGAAGCACCTCCCTCGTGGCATCGAGAATCTTACAACACTTGATGAATTATATCTGGGAGATGATGCAAATGAGCTTATAAAGAACCTTAGGCGGGAAGGTGAAGCAAATGAATGCAAGGAAAGAGCTAATGAAGATTAGCCATATTAGAAGGTTTTGTTTTAGTGTGACTGGTGAAATCTTGTGGCGAAGACTTGAAACCAGCGAAGGGAATGCATTCGCTGCCTGAAGGTTTGATCCCTTCCTACTATTTCAGGAGTTCGCGTGCAAAGCAAAGGTATGCATTTTAGGCTGCTTCTTGGTTATTGGACAGGCCAGAATGCACAGCCATTGGTCTTAAAATGCCACGTTCGTTACATTCCTCAGGTTGCTGCTGCTGGCATTGGTGTTCTACTCTGGACCTTTGCTGGTTCAGTTCGGCGACTATTGAGCATGTATTGAGCCAGGGACAGCGGAAGGACAGGAGATCCGCCCATCAGCAAGAGAAATGCCTGAATTCTAAACTGATCAATTTGCGAATTGATTGCAAATACGGTAATGTTGTTCGGTAATGTTGTTTGCGTTGTAATTTTTTTAACGTGTTTTATTTGGCGATGCTTTCTGTTGCGTGGAGCCAAAAAAAATTCTAAGTTTCAATCAGCATTTTGTTTATGATGAATAATTTGATCAGATGAATGGAGTATGATGTAATTAGCCTAAAAGATACTCCTGTGACATTATCATTATAATTGTTATAAAAATACATTGTAGCATAACTTAAGGGCTGAATATGTATCTTTAGGCTGCGCCATTGTTCAAATATTGGCAATTTGTATGTTCTATTTAACTGGTAGTGGGAGTATATGATTTCGTTCTAGCTATACGCCTAATAACATTTCTTAAAGAATGCATGTACCTTCAGGTCTGATTCCTAAATCCTAATAACACAAACCAGGTCCGATACCTTCTACAACTTATTCCTCCTAACTCAATTGAAATCGCTTTTATGTTCCTGCAGCAACACACGAGAAAATCACCAAGTCATAATAGATAACGAGAGCATCTACTAGCAAATAAATACCAAAAGGAAACCATATAAGATTCATGAGCATCAAGTATTTTTATTTGGGTTTGTCATGTTTCAATCTAAAGTTTTTCAAATTTTTTAGAAGTTTATCCATTCCTTGCTAAGATTAAAAACAAATATGGTTAATCAGTGTCGGGGGTAAAATATATGGCCTGTTAAGCCCCCGAGGCCCCCCCTAAATTATGACTAACTAGGCCGCTAAGCCAGCCTGCCAAAAGAACCGGCCCAGACAAAACCCACAGCCCTCAGGCCAAGGCCGTGACGTACAACCCTAGGGAAGGGCCGGAGCCATGACCCTGGAAGCCGTGCGGTTCGCATGATCCACCTTCCGAACAGGTGGGACCAACCGAATTCACGACCTTGGGGTGCGCACAACATGCACGACCCTATCTCTTCCCCCCCACTGAAAGCCCTAGTTTGGTTTCGGATAATTGATGAAATATTTGGACTAATCCTTTATGGCTAAGTGTGTGTAGCATAAGAAAGGATAGTCCATGACAAGTGTTGAAGACATAGAGATGGTCATGGTGATGGCGATGTACTTCAAAAAAAAGATGGTGATCAAGTGCTCTAGCTTGGAAAAGGAGAAAGAGAAAAAAAAATGAGCTCAAGACAAAGGTATACTTGATAGGGCCATTTTTTTTTTGGCACTCAAGACACATAGAGGGTGTGAGTGTGTTTAGGATAGACAAATCATACTATTAAAAGGAGTGATCTTAATGCAAAGACGGTTATCCAAGTGCCACTAGGTGTTCTTATTCTATTCATATGCATTAGGGCCTAGTAAGCTAACAATTCCCTTAAAAAATGCTTTGAAAAATGCTAACATATATGCACAAGTATTGGAACATCTTGGTCTTAGTACATGGAAGCAAGGGAAGAGGTTGGAAATGAAAAGGAGAAGAAGAGATGTCACCGGGCGCGACCGACTCAGCCGACCGGACGCTACAACATCGACCGAACGCTACTGCAACAGATACTAGACGCCAAAACGAAACATCGACCGACACTATCAAACATTGGACCGACGCTGCGGTACCACACATTACGAGTCCGGTCGGTTGGTGGAGAAGTGACCGGACGCCGGGTGAGTCCGGTCAAGGGTGATCGGACGTATCCGGTCGTAAAAAATACCTCTCTAGAACCTCTCTCGGATTGGACCAGACACACTGTGCAACATTGATCGGACGCTATTGCAACATCGAGCGGATGCTATTAAAACATTGAACGGATACTAATGAAACAATGACCGGACGCGTCCAGTCAGTTCGCAGACTGTGGGAGTTTGTGCCTAACGGCTAGTTGAGCTTTGGGGGCTCTATAAAAATGGGTTGGCCGGCTCTTGCTCACTCTCTTGACT
Source organism: Chrysopogon serrulatus (assembly GCA_015844335.1). Classification (NCBI taxonomy): domain Eukaryota; kingdom Viridiplantae; phylum Streptophyta; class Magnoliopsida; order Poales; family Poaceae; genus Chrysopogon; species Chrysopogon serrulatus. The sequence continues at coordinate 6,546 of JADLZL010005075.1, read as the reverse complement.
CTCTAACTTGTTGATACACCTTGTGAGCATACTCCCACACCTCTCTCTCATACTCTTGATTGTGCATTCAAAGTGAGATTGGGAGTGATCCTTAGTGCATTTGCTTAGAGTTTGAGCATCTAGTGGCACTAGTGATCGTTGAGCAGCGGGATTGCTTGTTACTCTTGGTGGTTGCTGCCACCTAGACGGATTGGAGCTGCGGTGGAGGTCCGGCATGTGTTGGTGATTGTTTGTGGCCGGCTCCCGGTGGTTTGTGAGGGGTTCTTGCGTCTATTCCCCGCAGGAGATTCACGAAAGGAGGCTCTAGTAAATTGCTCGTGTCATTGAGTTACCTCACTTGTGGGTAGTTGCTAGCGGCACCCGTGGATGGTTAGGCATTGGAAGCCTATTAGTGCACGCAACACCAAGTGGTGGTCGACACAACGGGGACTAGTGTGCCGGCAAGCACGTGAACCTTGGGAGAAAAATCATTGTGTCATATTGTCTTCCTTGGATTTCTTGGTATTCATTGATATTCATATTGTGATTGATATATTAATCTCTTGCCCAACATTGGTAACAATCACCTTATCTCTTGTATTATATTGTTTTATTCTTGTTCTAGTGATAGCTTTAGTTTAGTATCATTTTCTAGCTTGATCACCTAGGAGTAGACTAGCAACTTAGCATTTGTGTGGTAAGTAGAGATCATAAGCTTACTAGAATTGTCAATAGGTGGCATGCTTAAGAAGTAGAGCTAGAGCAAACCGCATTTACGCCATTTGTTATACTAACATCTTGCTCTAGTGTATTTGTAGAATTTTAATTAGGCTATTCACCCCCTCTAGGCATTTAGGACCTTTCACCCATCCCGCTCCATCCCTGAACGAGCCTCAAAGTCAACCACGACTCAACAGGGGGTAGAGAAGGGAGACGTTGTAGCCATAGCTCCAATGCGGACCATGCTTTGACTCATCCATGCATGCCTGAACAGGCAAGCACTATTGTGCCTAACCATATATGGAGCCGGTCCAAATCAACTGCATCGTCTCGACGCACACTATACATGCATGGGTAGTGATGAGGCACGGCCTGATCTTCCGTGAGGTATTGGTAAGTTCAATTGGTGGAGAACTCGACGTTGGCAATCCAGCTTTAAATCAGACACGATTCGAACCCTGCAATCGTTATACCACTGCTCTATTGGTTATCAACCAAGCACAACTTGATTGACCTCGCCAAGAAGGCTGTCCCTGCAAGCAAATCAAAGAACACAAGCAAGAAGGTTTCAACACGCAATCTAAAATTGCAAATATGAATGATGCGAATATCAATGGAGGGTTCAAGAACTCGGTTCTAAAGGACTAATCGACACAGTGGAGGAGATCAAGAACGGGGGCCCTGGATCACTGTAAAAGGATTTGTCACCACAGTTACAATGAACGATTCAATTTCTCGATGGAAAACTAAACTCTAAACAAAACCCGAGTTTCTAGCGAGGCGGCGGCGGCTGTGAAATATACTAGGGGCGTCCTAGGGTTGGAGGCGCACCAGGAGGGGCGCCCACAACATGGGCTATAAGCCCGACTCGATACAAGGCCAAGTTAGCCCAAAAATAGGTGTCGCAGCACCTTTCGTGGTCACATAGAATGATCCACGAATGCTCTGGAGGTGACGTTTCCTTTCCAACGCATATTCACAAGCCTCGTTTCGACGTCGTATGAGGAAGTTATGATCGAAACACTGAGGACATGTCTGCTGAATCCGAAGGTGACGTGGCAGCTGAGTTGGAGATGAGTTGCAACTTGGAGAAGACCATGACGTCGGTGTGTCTAGTGTGGCAATGTCTTTATCATCCTCCCCTTCTTGAATTGGAGTCGTCCCTCGACTCCATCTTAGCGATGTCCTCATCAGCCCCTCCTTCTAAAGTTGGAGTCGCCCTCGACTCCATCCCATCAATGAACTCCCCGCAAAGGTTAGTGACAAGCAGGCAATGCACAAGGCATAATAGGTTGACAAAACATAGTATACCATGGTGCATCAGGATTATCACATAACTCAGCAGTAGCAGAAGATGTAGCAAGCAAAGCACCTCCTTGTAACTTAATCCCATTATTTTTAGCAATGTCTATTGGTGGTTTATTTTTAGTCTCATTAGCATATTTAATAATATCTGTAGGAGATAAAGGCAGCAAAGTAATTTTTTTGTCCTTATGCACGATAGTGTATGTATTAGTTCTACCGTGGTGTAAAGCATCATTATCAAATTCCCATGGACGACCCAACAAAATTAAACAAGCTTGTATAGGTACAACATCAAAATTAGCAGTATCATGATAAGAACCTATGAAAAAGCTAATGCGGGCTGATGTAGTTACCTTAGTCTTACCACTATTATTGAACCATTGTAGTTATATGGATACGGATGTTGGCGTGTGGTCAAGCCAAGCTTCTCAACCAAATCTGAACTCACCAAGTTATTGTAACTCCTGCTATCAATGATGGTGAGAACACGACAACCCTGCACAATGAGATACATGTGGAACAAATTGTGGCGCTGAATTTTCATCTCTTCGTCATGTCCCACACGTGAACTCAACACATGCTTCACAAGAAGGCTAGGGTAACCCGCGGATGCAGCCATGGAGTCAATGGCGATGGTCTCCTTGTCTTGATCGTCCTCAGTGGAATCTACATCAATGTTATTAGCAAGAGCTAAATCATCTTCAACATCACTAGCACTTACATATCCATCCTCGGTAGCAATAAAAGCGCGATAACTAGGGCACTCCTTCATGACATGTCCCATGTCTTTATATCGATGGCAAATGATTTTTGAGCTGGGTGAAGAGGAGCTAGTAGAAGCACCCGAAGTGGCACCTTTCTCGCAGAATCGAGGAGACTGCACATTAGACAATTTACTTACCCCGAAAGATAGTTGTGGTGCAACAGAAATCTTTGGCGTCTCCGGCTCAGAACGCTGTGGAAAATTCCTCCCAGTGTTAGACCTAAAAGGCTGGTGTTGTTTGCGTCCCTGTACTTCTCATTCGGCCTTAATAGCAAGATGATACAATTGGGAAAATTACGCCATTCTTTGTAATCAAGATATTTTGTATATCATGTTTTAAACCACCAAGAAATCTAGTACTAGCATTAGCATCATCTTCAACTACACCACAACGCGCTAAACCAATAAGCAATTCTTGATAGTATGCTTCTACTCCTTTATCACCTTGTTTTAAAGTTTGTAGTTTCAAACGTAAATCACGTTGGTAATAAGGAGGAACAAAATGAGATTTCATACGTTGCTTTAAAGCATTCCAAGTTTGAGGCACAGCAGCAAAAGATTATTAGCATTGCAAAGATCACTCCACCAAAATAAAGCAAAATTAGAAAACTCACTAGTAGCAAGTCTAACTCTATGCTCAGCAGAACATTATGAGAATCAAATTTTTGTTGAACAGCAAGCTCCCAATCTAAATAGGCCTCGGGATCAACATTACCAAAGAAAAAGGAGGTATGCTAAATTTAAGGGATCATTATTACCACGATTACCTCCCACACCACGACGATTGAAGTTGTAGCGGTGACGGTTGTTCGCATCATCGCCGGCATCCACATCTTCATCATCAAAACCATCCTCATCTTCAGCAGGTGGAGGGCGTTGCTCAATCTATTCAATGCGGGTGACAGATTGTTCACATTGCACGTCGGCTCATTCATAAGATTGCGTTGTTCAGTCATGAACATTGTAAGCTTGGCTTTTGACACGCAGTCATTGAAATCCGTCGGAGTTCCCCGACATGGTTAGAAAATAGGAAAAGACAACACCAAAGTATTATCCCTATCAACTAAAAGGAACCAAGTGGTGGCGGTGGTGAAAGTGTAATGCAAAATCACAAATGGCTTACCACCCTCTTGCAAGTGTTCTTACCAAAGCCAACAGGAGAAACCAACAAGGCGAAACAATCAGGTGTTGAGCGTGGGTACCGATTGCAAGATGAACCCGTGGCCGATAGAAGTATATGTGGAGCTTTGAGAAGGCACACTATGAGCAGCAAGGATTAGCAATTAACGATCACAGATTAAGTGAAGTTTAATAAGTATCTAAAGTACAAAGCACAATTGTTGGCTAAGATGTGTGGAGACATAGCGCAACAAGATGAAACGAAGGATGATAGAAAGACTCACGGAACAAGCCAAGAGCTCGATTTTTTTCTTTTTCCTGAATTTTCCTTGATTTTCACTATTTTTTATATTTTCTCCGAACAAGGATCACAAAAGATGTAACTACAAAAATTGGCGCCTCAACCGAGGTGGAATGTGGTCTACGAGAAAATTAGCACGTTCTTTGAAAAGCGTCAAGAAAACCTTGACAATTTTTTCTTTATTTTTCCAAATTTTTTGGTAATTTTGATGAAACCAAACAGGCCAACGACCAGTTTGGGTCCCCTCCAAATGGTGTTAAGAAGTCGCTAATTTTTTTTTCAGATTTTTTTTGATAAACGAGCGAAATGTTATGCCTATTTTTACTGAAGGTATCTCAAGTTATGGTTTGTGGAAGGCACAAAACGGCGGTGGCGATTAGGGCAAAGCATCCCTAAACTCCAACACCGATCACAGGATCAATCGTCTACGTGATGAACAAATGCGAGGGTATTCGCCCAGATGATGTAAGGAGGGCTGCGATGTAGGGCAAAATAACAACGGCGTGCAACCTATCTAGGGTTTGCGCGGCGGCGAGAGATCACACAAGGCGGCTAGCGGGGCAAGTCGAGTGATATGGTGGCTTCGACTTGTGGTTTGGGATCGGTGGATGGGATAGCGGTGGAAACAAAGAAATAGCGACAGGGTAGTTGAACTACGACCACGAACACAATCCTAAACCAGCAACAAGACTCGACCACGGACACAAATTCAACAAAGCAAATCTGAAAATGAAATTGCAAGGCACAAAGGGTGATAGGACAAATGGAACTTGTAATATTTTTTGGGCTTTTGTGGACTCTAGGTAATGAACAAATATAAATCTAAGGCAAACAAAATTATACCTCACGGTAAACCTGAAATATCCGATACCAATTGATGACGCACGCCTAATCTTCCGTGAGGTATTGGTAAGTTTGATTTTTGAGAAATCGACGTTGGCGATCCGGCTTCAAATCGGACCACGATTTGAACCCCGCAGCCGTTACACCACCGCTCCATTGGTTATCAACCAAGCACAACTTGATTGACCTTGCCAAGAAGGCTGTCCCTGCAAGCGAATTGAAGAACACAAGCAAGAAGGTTTCAAGAACTCGGTTCTAAAGGACTAATCGACACAAATGGAGGAGATCAAGAACGGGGGCCCTAGATCGTTGTAAAAGGATTTGTCACCACGTTACAATGAATCGATTCAGTTTCTCGATGGAAAACTAAACTCTAAACAAAACCCGAGTTTCTAGCAAATGGCGGCGGCCGTGAAATATACTAGGCGCGTCCTAGGGTTGGAGGCGCACCAGGGGCCCACAACATGGGCCACAAACCCCGACTCCATACAAGGCCAAGTTAGCCCAAAAATAGGTCTCGCAGCACCTTTCATGGTCACACAGAATAATCCATGAATCCTCTAGAGCTGGGACCAGAACCAAACTGACGGCGTCGTCCCCTTTCCAACGCATATTCACAAGCCTCGTTTTGACGTCCATATGAGAAAGTTATGATCGAAACACCGAGGACATGTCTGGCTGAATCCAAAGGTGATGTGACAAATGAGTTGGAGATAAGTTGCAACTTGGAGAAGACCATGATGTCGGTGTGTCTAGCGTGGCGATGTCCTCATCAGGTAGGCTTATCTATGATACAACAACACAGGCGATGGCGTGGGACCATCATGCACGTGAAAGGCGAAGGGACGCCCGACCCCGCACTCCAGGATGAATCACTCCACCTTATCCATATTTTCTCTTTCTTCTTTTCCACTTTTAAACATATTCAGCATCTCCATCATTCGCTTGACCCCTATGTATCCAAATCCCCTCCCTTCGGTCTAAAAGGGAGGGCCAGTTGCTCCATCAACACACAGACATGACGATCAGAACACGACCCACACATAGCCTAGAGACTTGAAAGCTCTCTCCCTCTCTCGAATCATTTGTAACCCCTTATAACAACCCATGATTTGCTCGATGGGAAATCCTCAGATTTAAATTACAATATCATGGAAGTCTTTCCAACTAACTGTACTAGCAGGTTTGTTCTCACATCAAGAAAGTTTGAACTTGCATCATCGGCAACTAATAATTGCAGAATTGAGCTGAAACCTCTAGGAGATGTTGAAGGTGGATAGCATCAACATTTAATAGTACAATAAATGTGAGAATTGATCCATACAAGTACAAATATAGAAGTCTAGAGTTTTATCTAACAATTTCCTAGAGTTGTGATGAATTATTATTTTCCAGAGATTATTTTAGAAACCACATAGAAGGACTTAATTATATAAACAAATTATTGGAATTATCCTACGCGAAATATACACCATTAGATTCTAGAAGGGTCAAGAAGACACCACTATGAAGATGG
>JADLZL010005073.1:0-84301 GCA_015844335.1 Chrysopogon serrulatus | reverse complement strand
ATAAAGAGCATTAAATATAAATAAAAATAACTAATTGCACAGTTTGGTTGTAAATCACGAGATGAATCTTTTGAGCCTAGTTGGGCCACGATTGGACAATATTTACCACATACAAACGAAATGCTACAGAGACTTTTCAATCTCTCTCCTCTCACAAATGATTTGCCGCATATAAAGAGCATTAAATATAGATAAAAAAAATAACTAATTGCATAGTTTGGTTGTAAATCACGAGACGAATCTTTTTTTTTTTTTTTTTTTGAGCCTAGTTGGGCCACAATTGGACAATATTTATCAAATAAAAACAAAGTGCTACAGGACTTTTCAATCTCTCTCCTCTCACCATCTAAACAAGGCCTTACTTCCAAAAGCTCTACGCCTCTTGGCATGCAATAAATGATAAAGGAAAAAGTCTACATCACCCTCTCGAACTATGACCAGGTGGAACACTTTACCCCCTCAACTATAAAACCGGGTATTCTACCCTCGAACTTTTAAACCGGTTAAATTACTCCCTAGAGCGGTTTTGAGCGGTGGTTTGCTACAGATAAGCGTGGTTTTGTCTTTTTTCTTTTTTATTTATTTCGGCTAAATCTTTTAAAAAATCATAGTAAATCACCAAAAATTATAAAATAGAAAATCCAATTTTGTTGGACTCCGCATGAGTAAATCTACACAGCGAGCATATAATATGTTATTTTTTTAGTACAATTGTTTTTCTGTAACTTTAGATCTATGATTTTCTATAATTAATTGGAATAATTCATAGCCATAGTTTTACGTGGTCCAATTGTGGTGAAATTTTTTATGGTAGGCTAATTATTATGTGCTTGATCTCTAGTAAAAATTTCATACTCATTAAATAATGTATAATTTATTTATAAATTTATTTATATTTGGGAATGTTCGCTTGTGCTTATAAGCATAAGCGTAAGCTTGACTTATTTTGGCTTCAATGCAATGACTAACGGGGACGAGAGAAAGTCCAAGACATGCATAATCCAAGTTTTGCATCGTTGAACTGCAATTAACCTCTGAGCCTTGTTTTCCCGAGAAAATCAAAATATGAATATCATTATGTATGAAAAAAAGCGTCTTGACCGTAAACTGCCGAAGTAGCATCAAGTTTGTGATGTGAAGAAAACCTTGAGAGAAGGCAATCACATGATTGCGGAGATTGCTTCGATCTAAAAGCGTAAAGATGGCAGCCAAAACCTTAATCGGATCAAAGATGTTTGCACACATAAGTAAATAAGCGATTTTGCTTTGTCACAGAACATACTTCTTTGGGATTCGGTTGTCCATCGGTAGGAGGAACTTTGTTGGGCTGCCATGGAGTTGAGGACACCCGCAATACCACGGATGAACAAAACAAAACTTGATGGAAATGGCAAGGAAGCACATCGCGGCTGTGATGTAGGGAAAAGGAAATGTGACGGCGTTGGGAAATTGGAACAACGATGCGGGGGGAGATCGCCTCCCGTGTCTCCATCCACACACGTCGAACTTCGCTGACCAACCGATCATGGCCAGCTCAGAGAGAAGGGGCGCATCACGGGAGTGCAAATTCCGTCTTCTCCTCCACGGTTCCACCTCGGCATGCGAAACAGCGTGGCTCTCGCTGGGAAGCAACACACCCACATGCATAGCCTCGATGGCCAGGAGGAAAGCCACCGAGTGGGATCGTCGGGTGACACATCGGTCGCGGCAGCGGCAGCGTGAAAACCGGCGGCCGTGCCACCGCTAAATGAGAGGCTTGAACCCGATGCGGAGTTGAGTCCAAACGCGCCGGCACAGTCCCATCCGACGATGGCCGGATTCCCCACGCCCGATTGAGGACCTTTCTAGTTTGGGGATTGGGGGCTTTCTGGAGGGTGGAGGTGCCTGCTACGGCCGAGCAAATCTGAGGGGAGGGGAGGCGGCACCGGCCCCGGCGCCGGTCTTGGGTCTCCTTGCCCCACTGCCAGTGTTTCAGCCGAATTAGGCGAGGGTCTCCTTGTCCCGCCGCTGAAAGATCACCGTGTACAACATCACCGTGTACCCCTATGATGTTGTAGCTTTTTCCCGAAAGTATTCCAAGGTTTATATCAAAATTAGGGAATAAAGGATAATGTTGCATGCAAGGAACTAGATAGAACAATGGCACAAGTTGCAATCAAGAGAAGATTGATTGCGAATACTAGAAAGCATGGTTGTAGATGCATTTTGTACCTAGAAAAGAGTTGGTCCCAAAGGCTAGAAAACAAGGTGGCACCGGGCGCCTATCAAGCGGTGGCCGCCGTAAGGTGAGCAAATACACATGAATTGCTTGCTAGGTTTTGAGGCTAGGCTGAGATTGTAACCTAATTTAAAACACAGCTCCAAAGGATATATGATACATCTTGTTCTAAAAGCGCTACATGTGGCTTAGAAAGGCAGCTTGCAAGCATCCTACTTTCATGTAGTTGTTATTACACATGTGTGTTAGTAAGGACTATGATACTCAAAGCTTAAACCTTCCCTATCGAGGCACCCTACAAACCCGACCACCTCCTTTCTATAGATGCATAGCAACACAAAAGCGTACTCATCATCATTCTTACTAAAAAGCATATTGTCGGGGACCAAAATAAGGGCCCTCTAACAATTAGGCCCAAGAAACGCAAAACTAGGCCACCGGTAACAAAACACGGCCTGCCAAGGCCCAACGCACTACACACTAACACCCCCGAGCCCACATTCTTTGGGACTTCAAATAAACGCTAACTTTCCGCCCGTCAAGCCTCCTTTACCAAGGCCTCGGACGAGTTCCTGTTTTTCCGTCTCGCCCGAGCCTCCCCGTAGAGGCCTCGGACGGGCGTCCTTTCGACTTCGCCCCGAGCCTCTCGGCCCGAGGCCTCGGGCGGCGTCCGCCTTCCGTCCCGGCCGAGCCCCTCCTGCTTTGAGGCCTCGGGCGGGCACTAACACTCCGCCTCGCCCGAGGCCTCCTGCAGCAGCCTCGGACGAGTTCCGCCTTCCGTCCCGGCCGAGCCCCTGCGCTAAGGCCTCGGGCGACACGCCCGCATCACTGGTCAAAGACCGACCACCGACTTGACGTATATCTACCGCCCGCCTTCCCACAAGGATCGGTGGCCCCTCGGCAGGGATGGGAGCCGGCCCGTCACCACTCGCACCTCTGCCCGCGCTCACGATTCACGCAATCCCTATAGTGGCGGCCATGCCCTGCCACCGTAGGGCGTCAAGATAACTAACCCCAAGCAACAGGTCCCATCACGGGAGTCCAAATACGAAGCACGCCGCATCCCCGGCGAGCACGGCGCCACCCCCCTCGGCGGCCGGGTCTTCGGTGCCCCCGCCACTGTGCACCCAGGCTTCAGGCCGCCGGGGTGGGAGATGGCCCCATACGCCGTGATTCTACGTCGACCACGCCCGAGTACGACAACGATGCCGCGCCTCGGGGGGCCGGACCGGGTGAGTCAAAGCTACAAAGAAGGCCATAGTACTGGGCACGCTCATCATGACGCCCACGCCGACCCCTGGCAGAGGCGGGCGTCCCCTCCTTCGCCAAGAACGAGGAGCCGACTCCACAGAACGGCGCCCGCCATCGGCAGTGCGGGCGCCGTGCACGACAAAACCGCCCCGCCCTCACCCGGGGCCTCGGCACAAGGAGAGAGGGAGCCCCAAGGCCTCGGCGGGGATGAGGCGGCGCCCACCACCGTCTTTCCTATTCAAACAACAGATTTGTAAAGCCCGTCCATCCCCTTCCTCCGCTATAAAAGGGGGGACGGGGTCCTTCCGAGAGGAGGTGAATCCAACTAAGCAAGTCAAGCAATCTCCTTGGCAAACAAACATACACACACACACTCATCTCACACGAGACTTGGGGCCAGTTCCCTCTCTCCACACTTGTACACCCTACCTACGGGCACCTTGGTGCGGGATAATACAAATCCTTCTTGTGTCCTTCTTGCACACCATCCGGGGTTGGGAGCACGCACGTAAATTCACTCGTTGGTACTAGGACCACTAGTTTTAGCACCGGCGGTTGGCGCGCCCGGTAGTAGGGGCTTGTGCGTGCTTTTCGCTTTCCTTCTCGCCAAAACTGCGGAATGGCTAGCAACGACATTTCGAGGCGGATTCCCAGCCCTAACTCCACTCCCTCCATTTCTTTGGAGCCAGGGACCCTGATCCGGTTTGGTGAGCTCGAGTTCGTGTCAACTGGAGTCGATGCGACATGGAACTTCTCCCGGCCGGAGTCCGGGGACCTCGACCCGCTCCGGTGGACCCACCGGCCCGTCACGGGGAGGCGCCGTGGCTGCGTTCCCGCCCGGCGCGACGGACGCACCACGACGCCGGCAATGCGGAGGAGGACCTTGCGGCGTTGTGGCTGGCGACAGCGCCGCCGCCATCGCCACCACGCCAGCCATTTGGCTGGTCAACGCTTCTTGCCACGTGCGCGGCGTCGTCTCCACCGTCATGGGAGCTCGGAGGAGGCGTCCACGCCGTCAGCCGGCGTTCCACGGGCGCGCCTCGGCGGGACATCCCCGACGGATCCATCCACGCCTACGAGGAGTACACAGTTGGGCGGGAGGCAGCGGCGCCACTACGGCGGCGCTACATCCACCCGATCCGGCTACCTCGAGGACACGGAGCCCGGGGTTCCTTCCGGGCATGCCTTCGCTTTCGGCTACCCGGCTCTGACTCCCCGGGCGACATGTACGATCCGACTCGTGAATGCTTTCACGTGGAGATCGGCGAACTTCGGCGTCGGCATGCTTGGCAACGACGGCGGCAACCCGGGCGTGACTCCGGGGCCCGCCGTAGGGGCAACACCGGTGGGCACAACGCCTGAGGACCCTAAGCGCGTCCCGGCCTCGGGGCGGGGCCACGGACTCCGGCACGCACGGCCCTCCGGACCGGCGAACCACCCGACTCCTCAAGTGCCACGGCGACCCGCTATGGAGCAGATCCGGGAGCTTGGGGGCAGGCTCGAGCACGACCGTCGCCTTTATTCTGACGGGAGATAGAGGCGTTCGGCGTGCCCATCATGCGACAGCGCAATCCTAGCCCAGCGCTGCGCCCGGCATGCGCGTGAAAGTCAACGAGAAGGATCGTCAACGGCGAAGGAGGCGTCCCCATCTTTCCACGTATGAAGTCATAACGCGCCCCGCGGCAGTCCCTCTAGTCCCAGGCGATGCCGTAACCATCGACCGGGAGGGACGACAGATCCGAGATGATCTGCGAGACTATCTCGAGGAGCAAATGCTGTCCGGCCCAGGTTGAAAAGCTTCGGCCTCGGCATCGGACAATTAAGGATGAGGAGGGCCAAGAGCGCCCACGACGCGAGCAAGCCCGGTCCATCAGGACCCATCGCGAGGCCGATCCATGGCGTCTTCGGAGGCCGCTGGCAAAGATCGGCGATGGTGACGCATTTAGCGTCATCATCAACGCGCGAAGAAGGCCGGAGCCGGGCGGATCGTCGCCAGCCACGCGAGAGGCGGAAAGGCGCGACCTGCGACGAGACCGTGACGATCACCCGATCCTCGGGGCAGCGCCTTCGGCCCAGGAGATCCCGCGGCACGGTTCCCCTTCCGGTTCCGGCCGGCCAATCGGCCAAATACTGGGAGAAACGAACCCCGAGGTTTGGCTCAACGACTACCGCCTGGCATGCCCGGCTTGGCGGCGGGGCGATGACCGGCTTATCATCCGCAACCTTCCGCCGCACTTGGGTGATTCGGCGCAGCGCTTAGGCTGGAGCATCTTCCCCGCCCGCACAATCCGCGGCCCAGTCCGAGCTAGTCGGGGTTTTTGTGGAAAATTTCCGGGCACATACGTGCGCCCGGGAATCGTGGGATCTCACGCAATTGCCGCCGAGAGGCACGAGAAGCTTCATGACTTCATCGCGCTTCTCGAAGAAGTGCACGGAGCTGCCCAACGTGGCCGGCACTGCCATCATCGGTGCATTCCTTGGCGGCACGACTGTGGGAGCTCGTCCCACGAGTTGGGCCGGAAGATGCCGACCACCGCCAACGAGCTGTTCGAGGTGGCGGCGAACTTCGCCTCCGGCGAGGAGGCGGTGGGAGCGATTTTCCGCACGGCGTCGGCAAAGGGAAGCGGAAGGAGGACAATGCCGAGGGGAGGCAACCCGCGGCCCCAGAAAAAAACAAGAAGAACAAGCACAAAGGGAAAAAGGGCAAGAAAGAGGTGGACTCAGAGGGCGATATCGTTGCCACGGTGACCGCAAGACCCCCGAGGCCCCGGGCCTTCGACGACATGCTCAAAAAGCCCCCGCCCTTTCCACAAATTCCCCGTCAAGCACACTATGGGGGAGTGCGACTTGGCTTGTCGCTTCTATCGAAGCTTCCCCACCCCCGAGGACAAGAAGAAGAAGGAGGGGGAAAACAAAGGCGAGGAGTTCCACGAGGTCCATGGCGTTTTCATGGTCATCGGGGGGCTGCCGGCGGTCCTCACCCCGCCCGGATCAAGCGCGAACGTCGAGAGATATTCTCGGTGCACCCCGCCACTCCGCGGTACTGCGTGGTCCGCCCGCGCCATCACCTTCAGCATCGGCGACCACCCGCCTCGTCGCGAAGCGGGGCGGTACCGCTCGTGGTCGACCCCATTGTCGACAGCGTGCGGCTCACCAAGTGCCGATGGATGGCGGAAGTGCCCTTAACATCCTCTACTCGAAACCCTCGGCTTGTTGGGAATAGGCGCTCACGGCTTCGGCCCGGTAGCTCTCCCTTCGGGGCATAGTGCGGGGTAGGCAGCGCTGGCCCTCGGGCGTCGACCTCCCGATGTCGCTTTGGGGCGCCGTCGAACTTTCGCCAAGGAGGTCATCACCTTCGGCGTGGTTGACTTTCGAGGAACCTATCACGGAATCCTCGGACGTCCAGCGTATGCAAAGTTCATGGCCGTCCCCAACTACACTTACCTTCTCCTCAAGATGTCGGGCCCTAACTTGGCGTCATTACCGTTAGCTCCTCCCTACGAACACGCGTTCAAGCTGCGGCGTCGAGGCGGTCGAGCACCTTGGCCGGCGTGGCGATCTCCGAGGCCCTCGACACCAAAGCGTCACGCCGGCGCATTCGAGCCGTCCCGAGCCCAGAAAGGAGGTCCCGCTGGACCCCCTCCTCTCCATCGGCAAGGCGGTGAAGATCTGCGCCTCCCTCGACCCGAAATAGGAAGTTGTGCTCGTCGACTTCCTCCGCGCAAACGTCGACATCTTTGCATGGAGTCGCTCGGACATCTTAGGGCATTCCGGAAGTCGCCAGCACTCCCTTGACATCCGGGCGGGTCCAAGCCCCGGTGAAGCGGCGTCTCACGCCCGATTTGACGAAGAGAAGCGCGGGGTCATTGGCGAGGAGGTGAACAAGCTTTTGGCGGCGGGTTCATCAAGGAGGTGTTCCACCACAGTGGTTATCTAACCCTGTGCTGGTTAGGAAAAAAGAGTGGGAAATGGAGGATGTGTGTAGATTATATTAGTCTAAATAAAGCATGTCCGAAAGTCCCTTTTCCCTTACCACATATCGATCGGATAGTCGACTCCACTTCGGGTGTGAGCTCTTATCCTTCCTTGATGCCTATTCCGGCTACCACCAAATCAAGATGAAGGAGTCCGACCAGCTCGCGACTTCCTTCATCACCCCCTTTCGGTATGTACTGCGTGACAATGCCCTTCGGGCTCGGGGAACCTTGAGGGGCCACGTATCGGCGGTGCATCTTTGGGCGTTTTTAGGAGACCACATCGGCGAAACCGTAGAGGCCTCGTCGAAGACATCGTGGTCAAGACCAAGGAGGCCGACAACCTCATCTCGACCTTGAGGTCGCATTTCGGTGTCTCAAGGCCAAGAGCGTCAAGCTCAACCCCGAGAAGTGCGTCTTGGGGGTCCCCAGAGGCATGCTCCTCGGGTTTATCGTCTCAAGCGCGGCATCGAGCCCAACCCGGAGGAAAGGTAGCTGCGGTGTAACGAGCATGGGGCGATCGAGGACTGAAGGGCGTGCAACGAGTCATGGGCTGTCTGGCGTCTCTAAGCCGTTTCATCTCACGGCTCGGCGAGAAGGGCCTGCCCCTCTATCGCCTCTAAGAAAGTCCGAGCGCTTTCACGGACCTCCGAGGCCCGGGGAGGCCCTCGATAAGCTCAAAGCCGCCCTCACCAGCCCCCGATCCTCGTCCCGCCCGGCCGAAGGGGGCCCCTCCTCATGCGTTGCCGCAACAACGCAGGTAGTCGATGCGGCCATCGTCGTCGAGAGGCGGGAGGAGGGCCACACCCTGCCGATCCGAGAGACCAGTCTACTTCATCGGCGAGGTGTTGTCCCGAGACCAAGATCCGCTACCCGCAGATCCAAAAACGCTCTACGCGGTGGTTCGACCGGCGCAAGCTCGGCACTACTTGACGCTCACCCCGTGACGGTGGTCTCCTCCTTCCCCGTTGGGAGAGATCCTCCAAAATCGAGAAGTCTCGGGGCGGGTCGCCAAGTGGTCCGTTGAGCTCATGGGGGAAACCCTCTCCTACTGGCGCCAAGGAAGGCTATCAAGTCTCAAGTCTTGGCGACTTCATCGCCCAGTGGACCGATACTCGGCTACCGCCGCCCGGCTCGGTGGAGTCTTTGGATGATGTACTTGACGGGTCCCCGATGAAGGCTGAGCCGGCGCTGTCTCCTCTTTGTCTCCCCCCCTCGGGGTGCACATGCGACACGTAATCCGCCTCCACTTCCCGGCGTCAAACAACATGGCGAGTACGAGGGCCTACTCAACGGGTTGAAGATCGCCATCGAACTCGGCATCAAGCGCCTTGATGTCAGGGGACTCGCAGCTTGTCATCAACCAGGTCATAAAGGACTCAAGCTGCCACGACCCCAAGATGGACGCGTCTTTGCAAAGGCGGTGCGGCGCCACAAAGACAAGTTCGAGGGCCTTGAGCTCAACCACGTCGTCCCCGGCTACAACGGGCTGCCGGCGAACTTCGCCAAGATCGCCCATGGAAGAGCCCGGTTCCCCGACGTCTTCACAAAGGGACCTCCACGGCTCCCTCCATCACACTCGGCCCGAACAGGAGGAGGCCACGAAGAATCGCTCGACGCCCCCTCGGGCTGGGGGAGATGTCCAAGGTCACCTGCAACCGGCCCCCTCGGACTCCGAGGCGTCCTCGGCGTCAAACCCCAGGGTCATGGAGATCGGCGGGGGAGGATCCGGAAGCCGACCCCAAGCCGGACTAGAGAAAGCCATACCTCGATTGGATCGTTCGGGGGGCCCTCCCCGAGGACTTCAATCAAGCCCGGCGCATCGCGAGAAGAGCAAAGTCCTTCGTCGTCATCGAGGATGACCTCTACAAACAAGAAGCCCCTCGGGGGTCCCGCAGCGATGCGTCACGGTCGAGGATGGCCTTGCCCTGGTTCGCAAAATCCACGCCGGGGGGTGTGTGGCCACCACGCCGCTCCCGCTCCCTCGGCTCGGCGCTTTCAACAAGGGTTCTCTTGGCCAACCGCGGTCGGCCCAGCGCCACCAAGGTAGTGCGCACCTGCAGGTGCGATACTTCACGCTCGTCGGGCAGCACCTACCGGCTCAGGCACTCCCAGACCATCCCGATCACATGGCCCTTCGCCGTGTGGGGTTTGAACTTACTAGGACCTCTCAAGAAAGCGCCCGGGCTTCACCCATTTGCTTGTCGCCATCGACAAGTTCTCCAAGTGGATCGGGCGCCCCGTCACCAACATTCGATCCGAGCAGGCGGTGCTCTTCTTCACCGACATCATCCACCGCTTTGGAGTCGAACTCTATCATCACCGACCACGGCACCCGGGTTCCGCGGGGCGAAGTTTAGAAACCTGCGACAACCACCGGATACGCATTGTGCGGTCACCGGTCAGCGCACCCACATCACGAACGGGCGGTGGAGCGGGCCAACGGGATGATACTGCAAGGGCTCAAGCCTCGGATCTTCAACAAGCTCGACAAGTTCGGCAAAAGGTGGCTCGAGGCTCCCCTCGGTCCTCGGAGCCTCGGGGCGACAACGAGCCGAGCCACGGGGTTCCACGCCTTTCTTCCTCGTATACGGCTCGAGGGCCGTTCTTCCCACTTGACTTGGAATTTGGCTCTCCGAGGCTCAAGTCCTATGAGGAGTGGCAAGAACCGGTTGGCTCGGGAGAACTTCATTTGGATATGCTTGACGAGGCCGGGGGGCGCTGCCCTCCTACACTCGGCAAGATACCAGCAGTCCCTCCCTCGCTACCACGACCAAGCGGGTCGAGCCAAAGACCTCAAGGAAGGCGATCTGGTGCTCCGTCTCCGCCAAGACAACGAGGGGACGCCACAAGCTCACGCCGCCTTGGGAAGGACCCTTCATCATCGCCCCGAAGTCCTCAAGCCGGGCACGCATACAAGCTCGCCAATGAGGACGGAGAAGTCCTCAACAACGCTTGGAACATTCAACGGCTACGTCGCTTCTACCCTTAAGTTTCCAAGTTCCTACTTATAGTTGTACTCCATATTTCTCAAAAGAAGAATGAAAAACACTTTTACAATTTTTCTGCAAATAAGAAACATGTCCGAGGCCCTCGGGGGCTGAGGACCTTAACTACACTTACACCGCCTCGAGCCTAAAGCGAGACTCGGCTTTGACCCATCAAAGTCGAGCCTCCCTCGGGGGCTAGGCAGGGGGAACTCCCTCCCCGAAAGGCACTTTGCAAGCACACTTTTTGTTTGTCGTTTTTCGAACATTTTCGTGTTACAAATCTCGAACGCTTGGAAAAAGGGTAACGGAGGGATTACTCGAAACCTAAGGCTGGTTGAGCTACGGGTTGCTTGCGCCCATGCGCTCGACACTCCTACTCAACGCCATAGGGGCGAGGTACCTCATGCTTTGAGGAAGGGGCTGCTCCAAAGCGTCAAGGGCGGGGAAAGCCACGAGGCCGCCCGCCCCAGTGCTAGGGTGCCTGCAGCAACCACCTTTGACTAAGGACTCCTGTGTCCCTGCGAGGGCCCTAGTGTAAGTACGAGGCGAGAATCAAAGGCACGAAAAGTAAAAGAAAACAAGAAAACAAATCATAAGGCTTCATCGGACTCACGGTACTTGTCAACCGACGCAGAATAACAAAAAGCTAATCAAGTTTTTTTTTTTTTTATGGGCACGCTCGGCCCAACATGCAGACTTCACTGGGGGCGTCCGACCCCCTCCTCCCCCGTGGCGGCATCCATGGCGTCGGTGGCGTCGGCTCCTTCGGCGGCGTTAGGGGAGGATCGCCGTCGGGAAGTGCCCGACCAGCCTTGATCGTGGCCTTCAGCCAGCTGAAGCGGCTGTCGAACACCTCCCTCTCGCGACCCTCCTCGTCCTCGGCGACGACGCAGCCCCCTCGGAAACTTTGGGGAGGTCGAGGTCGTAGTGGAGGGTCATCGCCAAGGTGTGCGACACGCCGGCCCGGCGTCGGGCCCGAAGGCGGCGTGGACGCGCGCTTCCACCCGTGCAGGGGCAACGCCTCCAGGCGGCTCAGTGATCAAGCTTGTCGGCAGACTCGCCGGCCTCGACCGCTGTGCAAAACGGCTCCGACCTTCTCCTTCAGGGCCTCGAGCTCGCCTGCGCCGAGAGGAGTAGGCCGTCTGCTTTACTGCTTAGGTCCGCCCGCTTGCTCCGACGACTTCCTCCTCGGCTACGCATCCGCCCGGGTCAGCCTTGGAGCTGGAATACAAAGATGCGTGCCCTAAAAACGACAAAGACTTACCTTCCGATCAAGCGCCACCTCCTCGCGCTAGCGCCTTGAGCTGGTGGCCTCATTCGGCGCTTGCCCAAGCTCGGCCCGCACCATGGTGGCGTAGTCGACAAAAGCTGGTGATCGGTGTCCATATTCACGGAGTTCTCTGTCAAGGTCCTGGTGCCGGAGGCCGGCAAGCGTCGTCCTCATCGCCTCCTTCTTTCTCGGGGCTTTGTCGAGCTCCCTGGTTTGCCGGCCGCCTTCGGGTCTTGCCCGGCTGGTTTGCCTCCCCCGTCGTTGGAGATGGAGCGCCTCGTCGAGCCGGACTGGAGGACTGAGAAACCCGATTTCTCCCGGGGCGCCATCGCCGCCAATCCTACAACGTCGGGGGCCAACGGATTAGCCTTTGGGCGCTCATGCCAAGGTTGAGCCGACCACAAATGTTTGTATTACCTTTCAATGTGTCGGGGAGGTCCCTCGGAGAAGATCGACGAGCGTACCAAGCAGGTTTTTGGCCGACTTCATGTACTTATCCGCCTGCTCCCACCGGTCGACTCAAGGCGTCGTCCAAAGACGTAGACGGCGGTCCTCCGGGTCCCGTGGTCCGACCAGACAATCTGGCGGGGCGTTACGTTTTGGCCGGAGGACCCTCGGCGGGCGCCCGGGGTCGGCGACCTCTGATTTGCCGCCGAGGAGGTAGCATCCGGCGACCACCTCTTTCCCCTCGGGAGGCGGTCTCCTCCCCCAGAGGGATCTCCACTACCACCTCCTGCGTCGGAGGCGGCAAGGGGCAGAACAGGCGCTCGCTCCTCCATGAACACGCGTCGCCGGTGGCCATCGGGGCAGGGGCCCGTCACGGCTTCGCGCGCAGGCGCCGTCGACACCCTTCAGCCCGCGCCGCCAAGGCCTCGCGCCCGCTATGCCCCTCCCGTCGAGGCGGAGGATGGCTCCACCGAGGCGCCTCGATCACCGCTTCCTCGGCGCCACCGCCCCAGGGCAGCAGTGGCGCCCGCCGTGCTGGCCCGTAGCCTCAGTTGCTAGGAGCGAAAGGGCCGGGGCGGGGCGGGGCCGTCTTGCGCTTTTTGCTGCGGTAGCAAGAAGAGTGAGTCTTCAAAAAAAAAAAGAAGAGCGGCGGCAAGACTAAAAGGACAAACACCTACCTAGCGACCGGCGGTTGAAAGCGATCGGCTCAGGAGCCGTGCTCGGCTGGGGCTCGGACACGAGGTGTCCTCGGCCCGCGCGACTTCGGGGTCACAGGCACAGGGGCGCTGGCCCACCGGCGTCGCCACCTCTTCGGCGAGGCACTGCGCCTCACCCTCGGCGGTCTCCCGCCGCCTCGGGCCGTTCAGGGTGAACCCGAGCCGCCCCCGCCCAGGCACGGCGGCGTGGGATGACTCGGGGGGAGGGGCCTCGCCCCTCCCGGCCACGTCTCCCGACGCCCCCGTTTGAAGCCTCGGCCGGAGTGAGGGGAGGCGTGTCCTTCAACGGCCCACGGCGACCACTCCCTTTTCTTCAGGCGAAGCGTGCGGCCAAGCGAAGCTGTAGTCCTCCTCCTCCTCCTCGTCATCCTCATCATCGTCGTCGCCGCGGTGGTGTCGAGGGCGTTGGCTCCCGGGGAGTCCCTCGTCCTCTACCCGGCGCCTCCCGCTTCTCGAGGCGGCGCTTCTCACCCTCCTGCGGATGTTTGGTCCTTCTTCTTCTCCTTCTTCTTCTTCTCCTTCCCTCTGCTCCGCCGCGATGGCCTTGTTAGCCTCCTTCACCGCGGGAGGGGAGGCTCGGCAGCTCTCAACTTCCCGGCCGGTCCACTGCGAGGAAAAGAACAAGGTGAGGTTAAAGGGGAGATGCGGGCATCAACGATACAAAGCACAATCAAAGGAACTCACCACGGAGATGGCATCCGGGTGGGGGGCGCATCGCGACCACATAGAGGAGAGGGAAGGGTCGGTCACCATCGCCGCCTCCTTAGGTCCGCTTCGACAACCTCGTCGAACTTCGAGGTCGGACGGACGACATCCTTGTCCGGCCGGGGGGCTCCTTTCACATGTCGAGCAGGAAAAAACGCCTCGACATGAGGCGGGGACTCACCGTTGGTGGAAAGGCGGCGATGGCGACCGGCGCGTCCAACCCTTTAGGTCGGCATCTTCAAGGCCCGGAACACCTTCTTGATGGAGTGGTCTTCTCCTCGATGATCTCCTCCCTCCCACCTTGCGGGCTCCGCCTCAAACACCTTCCGGTGGCGGGCGGGTGACTAAGTCGTTCCGGAGATAGAACCACTTGAAGCGGCCCCGGCCGCGGTTGGAGGAGGCGCCAGCCTCGTCGGGATGTAGGA
The DNA here is from genome assembly GCA_015844335.1 of Chrysopogon serrulatus. Lineage (NCBI taxonomy): Eukaryota > Viridiplantae > Streptophyta > Magnoliopsida > Poales > Poaceae > Chrysopogon > Chrysopogon serrulatus. The sequence continues at coordinate 70,305 of JADLZL010005073.1, read as the reverse complement.
ATCCCGGTGGCGATTCGCCGTTGCGGTATGCAGCTCCCGACGCAGACGGGCATCCTCTTCCCCTTACGGCGCCCTTGAAGTAGAGCGCCCTCGAGAAAAATAGAGCCGAGATCCCGGTGGGGCTCGACTCAGTACCCCTCGCAGGCGGCGAACACCCCGCCCGGTGCGTGATGGAGTTGGGGTTGAGTTACTGCGGCTCGGGCCGTAGTACTCGAGGATGGCCCTCCAGAACCGGCCTGCGGCATCAGTCCGTTCTCATGGAGCGTCGTGAAGCCGGGGACCAAATTAAAGGGCCACTCCTAACAATTATGGCCCAAGAGGCGCTTAAAACTAGGCCACCGTTAACAAAACACGGCGCTGCCAAGGCCCGGCGCCTTCGCACCAACACCGCGAGCCACATTAGCGGGGACTTTAAAGCAAGCGTAGCTTTCGCCCGTCAAGCCTCCTTCGCCGAGGCCTGGGGCGAGTTCCTGTTACTTTCGCCTGCTTTAGAAGGCACTCCCGTAGAGGCCTGCCGGACGGGCGTCCGCGCCGGCTCTCGCTTGAGCCTCTACGTGAAGGCCTCGGCGTATCTGCTCCATGCCGCCCGAGGGCCTCCCTGTGAGGCCTCGGGGCCGGGCACACTACGCCCGCCTGCGCCGAGGCCTCCTGCTGAGGCCTCGGGCGGGCACTAACGCTCCGCCTGCGCCCAGAGCCTCCTGCTGCGGCACCGGGCGAGTTCCCGCCTTCCATCCCGGCCAAAGCCCCAGCGCTAAGGCCTCGGGGCGACACGCGCCGCATCACAGTCAGGAGGCCGACCCGCGACTTGGCGTATATCCACCGCCCGCCTTCCCGGTGGTCAGTCGAGGTTGGCGCTAGCCACGGCGTGAGGAAACCGTCCGTCACCACTACGCACCTCTGCGCCCGCGCTCTTGATTCACGCAATCCCTGACGGCGGCCATGCACGCCCTTGTGAGGCGACATGATGACTAACCCATATGCTGAGGTCCCATCACGGGAGTCGGTCTGGGCATGCATCGCATCGGGCGAGGCCGCGCGCCACCCACAATACGGCGGCCGAGCGCCGGTGCCCGGCCACTTGCGCCAGGCTTCCCGAGCGGGTAGGCGAAAAGATGGCCCGTCGCGTTGTATCTCGTCGGCCCACGCCCGTATACGACAAGCGATACGCGGCCCTCAAGAGCCCGGACCGGGAGTGAAGTCAAAAGCTACGGCGAGCCACGGTACACAGGCGCGCTCATCATAGCGCCCACGCCGACCTACGACGAGCGTCCCCTCCTTCACCAAGAGCGAGAGCCGACTCCACGGGGGCGGCGCCCGCCATCAGCGATGCGGCGCGTGCAAGGTAAAACCGCCGCCCTCACGGGGCCTGCGGCACAAGGAGAAAGGAGCCCCTAGGCCTCCGGCGGGATGAGGCGGCGCCCACCGCCGTCTTTCCTATTCAAACAGCTTGTCTTGTAAAGCCCGTCCCTCCCCTTAGGCTATAAAAAGTGGGGGGGGCAGAGGGGTCCTCGAGGGGCAGTGAATCCAGGAAGCAAGTCAAGCAATCTCCTTGGCAAACAACACACACACACACACACACTCATCTCACCACGAGACTTTGGGGCCGATTCCCTCTCTCCACCTGCTTGTACACCTACCTCACAGGCACCTTGGTGCAGGACAATACAAAACCTTCTTGTCCTTCTTGCACACCATCGAGTTGGGAGCACGCCGCGTAAATTCCTTTCGTTGGTACTAGGACCACTAGTTTTAACGCAAGCAGGTTAGCGCCAGTAGGGGCATCGCGTGCTTTTAAACTTTCCTTCCCGCCAAAACTACGGAATGGCGGCAATAACATTTCGGGGCGGATTCCCAGCCTAACTCCCACTCCCACTCCGGCCCATTTGGGCGGGGACCGATCGGTTTGGTGAGCTTTCGAGTTAAATTGTCAGCGGAGTCGATGCGACATGGAACTTCTCGGCCAGCGAATCGAGGGACCCTCGACCGAGGCTCGGTGGATTCTACTACCACGACCCCGTCGCGAGGGCTGGCGTGGTGGTAACGTTCCCCGCCGAAGCGCGGACACACTGCGCCCGGCCCGATCTGGAGGGAGGACGCTTTGGCGGCGTTGTGGCTGGCGGCCAGCGCGCGCGCCATCGCCACCCGCGCCCGGCCATTTGGCACGGTCAGCGGCTACTGCCGCGTCGCGCAGCGTCGTCTCCACCGTCATGGGAGCGGGAGGCGTCCGCGCCGTCGGCGGTACGCTCCGGGGCGCCTGGCAGAGGACATCCCGGCACGGATCCATCCGCCCTATGAGGAGTACCTGGTTAAGGCGGGGAGGAGCGTGGCGCCCTGCAGCGGCGCTACATCCACCGATCGGCGCTACCTCGAGAACGCGGAGCCGGGGGTTCTTCGGACATGCCTCGGCTTTCAGCTACCCCGGTTACGACTCCCGGGCGGCATATGCGATCCGACTCGTAAATGCTTTCCGCGTGGAGATCCGGTGAGCTGGCATAGGTGGCTTAGCGGCAACGGCGAAGCGGCGACGAACCGTGATCCTAGGCCCGCCCTTGAGCGACTCCGGCCCGAGGCGCAACCCCACAGAGACCCTAACATCCGGCCGCACTCCGGGCCGGGGAGCCACAAACCGGCACATGCGGGGCCCTCGGGGACCGGCCCGAGCCACCGGCTACCCCTCGAGAGGCCGCGGCGTCCGCCGCTCGAGCGGATTGGAGCAGCGGGCTGAGCGCGGCCGTGCTACGATGCGGCCCGAGGAGATAAGCGTCACGAGCATGCCCCACCGTGCGGCGCGCAATCCCTAGCGGCGCTCGTCGGCATGCCGTGGCGTCTGCAGAGGATCGTCAGCGGCGGGTGGAAAGCGTCCCCATCTTCCCGCAGCCTTGAGTCATAGCGTCGCGGCGCCCTCACTCGTGCGTCGATGCGGAACCACTCGACCCGGAGGCGGCCCGGTCGAGATGATCCTGCGAGATTATCCGAGACGCTCTTTGTCGGCAAAGTAGCTCGGCCTCCGGCAGCCGGACACGAGGATGAGGGAGGATGAAGCGCCGCACCATGCGGCGAAGCTTGATCCATCGGGACCCATCGTGAAGAGCCGATCCTTGGCGTCTTGGGGCGACTGAGCGGCGGCATCGGCGATAGATGTAGCGCCCGCTAGCGTCATCACTGCGCGCCGCCAAAAGGCAGCGGGCGGGCGGATGCGACCGCCCGGCCCTATGCGCGGGCGGAAGCGCGATGAAAGCGGCGAGGACGCTGGCGATCGCGATCCTCGAGGGCGCTGGCGCCTCGGCGGGAGATCCAGCGGCGCGCGGTTCCCCTTCGGTTCCGAGCGGTCCCGGCCAATCTTGCCAAATACCGGGAGAAAGCGAGACGAGGTTTGGCTGCCATCTACACCTAGCATGCGGCTTAGCGGCGGGCCGATGACCCGGCTTATCATCGCAACCTTCCGGCTGCACTTGGGTGATTACGACGCAGCGCTTAGGCTGGAGCATCTTCCGCCCGCACAATCGCGGCGTCCGAGCTAGTGCACCTGGCCGGACAGAAGACGAGGCGCCCAGCAGGAACACTTCGGCTGACCCGCCTCAAAAAGCCTTGCCCTTTCCACAAATTCCCCGTCAAGCACACACTATGAGTGCGGTGATTTGGCTTGTCGCCTGCTATCAGCGAGGCTTCCCCCACCCGAGGACAAGAAAAAGAAGGAGGGGGAAAACAAAGAGGCGAGGAGTTTCCTACGAGGTCCGTGACGCGTTTTCATGGTCATTCGAGTACGCCGGGCGAATCTCACCCCCACGCCGCAGTCAAGCGAGAGGCGTCGAGGTATTCACCGGTGCACACGCCACTCCCTTGAGACACTGCCCGTGTCCGCCCGACGCCATCACCGCCCGGCATCGATCTGACCACTCCGCCCTACGATGCGTTAGCCGAGGCGTACGGCCGTGGTCGACTCCCATTGCTCCGCAACGCTGCGGCTCACCAAGGTCAGCCGATGGATGGCGGAGGCGCCCTTACATCTACACTCGAAACCCGCGGCTTGTTGGGGATAGAGCGCTCGCAGCGGCCCGCAGCTCTCCCTTTCAAGGCGTAGTGCCGGGTAGACGCCAGCTCGGCCCTCACAGGTGATCGACCTCCCGCCCCGCTTTTGCGCTCATCGAACTTTCGCAAGGAGGTCATCACGCCGGCGTGGTTGACTTTCGGGGAACTCCAGACACGGAATCCTCGGACGACCAGCGTACTAGCTGCGAAGTTCATGGCCGGGCAACTACACTTACCTCCTCCTCAAGATGCCGAGGCCTAATGGCGTCATCACCGTTGGCTCCTCCCTACTGAACATGTCGTTCAGACAGCGACCGCCGAGTCGGGCCGGTCGAGCACGCCGAGCTGTGGCGAGCGTCTCCGAGGCCCTCGACGCACCAAGCGTCACTGGCGCGCATTCGAGCCATCCCACGGATAGCGGAGGTCGTCGCACCCGCCTCTCTCCATCCGCAGAAGGCAAAGTGAAGATCTGCGCGCGCCTCGACCCGAAATAGGAAGTTGTGCTCGTCGACTTTCTCTGCTGCCTTGACTATCGACATCTTAGCGTAGAGTCGTCCCTCGATATGCCGAGGCATTCCGAGGGATGTCGCCGAAGCACTCCCTTCATATCCGGGCCGGGTCGCATCAGAGCAGTCACGTCTGCGCCGATTCGGCGAGGCGCAGCGCAGAGCCATCTGCCAGCGAGAGGTGAACACAAAGCTTTTGGCGGCCAGGTCTCGCATCAAGGAGGTGTTCCACCCCAGTGGTTATCTAACCCTCAGACAGTATCGGGAAAAGAGTGGGAAATGGAGGATGTGTGTAGATTACATTAATCTAAATAAAGCATGTCCGAAAAGTCCTTTTCCCTTACCACGCATCGATCGGATAGTACGACTCCACTTCTGAGTGAGCTCTTATCCTTCCTTGGCCGCCTATTCGGCTACCACCAAATCAAGCATGAAGGAGTCCCGACTCAAGCGACTTCCTTCATCACCCCTTCGGTATGTACTTTCGCTACGTGAGCTGCTGCCCTTCGGGCTCGAGGAACGCAGAGCTACATCGTGTCGGCAGCTGCATGCCGTGGGGCATTTTCGGAGACCACATCGGCCAGCGAAACCGTAGAAGCCTCACGCTCGCCGATCACATGCGTGGTCTGCAAGACCACGGAGGCCGACAACTCCTCATCTCTCGCTTGAGGTCGCATTTCGATGTCTCAAGGCCAAGAGCGCTGCTCAACCTCAACCCGAGAAGTGCGTCTTCAGTCCCCCGAGGCATGCTCCTCGGGTTCATCGCTCTCCGCGCGCATCGAGCGCCAGCGCCGGAGAAGGTGGCTGCAGTAACGCGTGAGCATGCCGATCGAGGACACGCAAGGGTGTGTGCGCCGACAGTCATGAGCTGCTTTGGCGCCTCTAAGCCGCTTCATACTCACGGCTCGGCGAGAAGGGCCTGCCCCTCTACCGCCTCCTAAGCAGTCCGAGGCGCTTCTCGGGACCTCCGAGGCCGGAGGCCCTCGACAAGCTCAAAGCCGCCCTCACCGTGGCCCCGATCTCGCCCCGCCACTAAGGGCCGAGCCCCTCCTCTCGTATGTTGCTTTCGCAACAACGCGAGGTGGTCGGTCTGACCATCGCCGCCGAGAGGCGGGAGGAGGGCCACACCCCGCTGGTCCGTGAGGCGGTTTACTTCATCGGCCCGAGGTGTTGTCCGAGACCAAGACCCGCCACCTGCGCATCTCCGTAGACCTGCTCACAGCGGTGCGACCGCAAGCGCAGCCAGGCACTACTGACGGCCACGTGACTTTGGTGGTCTCCCTCCCTTCGCTTGGGGGAGATCCTCCAAAATCGGAAGTCTCGGGGCGGGTCGCCAAGTGGTCCGATTGAGCTCATGGGGGAAACCCTCCTACACGCCAAGGAAGGCTATCAAGTCTCAAGTCTTGGGCGGCTTCGCCAGCCGAGTGGACCCGATACTCAGCCTTACCACCGCCCCGGCTCGGGAAGAATGCTTTCGGAGAATGTACTTCGACGTGGGTCCACGATGGAAGGCGGAGCGGCTACCGGCCTCCTCTTTGTCTCCTCCGGGTGCACATTACGCGACACGCATCCGCCTCATCACTTCCCGGCGTCCAAACAGCATGGCCCGAGTCACGAGGGCCTACTCAGCGCTGAAGATCGCCATCGAACTCCCCAAGATCAAGCCGCCTTGATGTCCGAGGGACTCTCAGCAACTTGTCATCGATCGAGGTCATGAAAGAGGACCTCAGCCGCCACGACCCCAAGATGGACCTTTGATCTGGCGGTGCGGCCACGGACAGGATTCGAGGGCCTCGGAGCTCAACCATCGCCGTCGTCACGCAGGTACAACGAGGGCGGGCCTTAGACGAGGCGCATGAGATCGCCAGCTGGAAGAGACGTTCCCCCGATGTCTTCACAAAGCGACCTCACGGCTCCCTCCATCACTCTCGGCCAAGCGAGGAGGAGACCACGGAGAATCCTACGACTCGGGCCGGAGGGCATCCAAGGTCCCACCGTGCAAATCGAGGCCATGGAGATCGGCGGGATCGGCGGGGGAGGATCCCGGGAAGCCGACCCCAAAGCCGGACTGGAGAAAGCCATACCTCGATTGGATCGTTCGGGAACCCTCCCCGACGACTTCAATCGAGGCCGAGGAGTCACTGCGAAAGAGCAAAAGTCGCCGTGCGTCATCGAGGGCGACCTCTAGCAGGCCCCTCGAGAGTCTCGCGGCGATGCCACGCGATCGAGGAGGGGCCTTGCCACAGTTCGCCAAGATCCGCGCCGGGGTGCTGGGCCTACGCCTCCGCTCCGTTAGCGGCGCTTTCCGGCGAGGGGATTCTCTCTTGCCAGCCGTGTCGGCAGACGCCACGAGGTAGTGCGCATGTGCGAGTACTATGCTCGTCGAGGGCGCACCTACCCAGGCTCGGCGCGCCCGCAGACCATCCCATGGCCCTTAGCCGTGTGAGTTTGAACTTAAAGTAGGACCTCTCAAGAAGGCGCCGCTTCACCCATTTGCTTGTCGCCATCGACAAGTTCTCCAAGTGGATCGAGCGCCGTCACCAACATTCGATCCGAGGCAAAGGCGGTGCTCTTCTTCACCGACATCATCCACCGCTTTGGAGTACCAAATCATCATCAGAGCTCATGGCACAGCCACGGGGCGAAGTTTCAGGACTTCTGCGGCAGCGAGCACCAGATACGCGTCGTCTCGTCCTCGCCTTGCGCGCACGCATTTAACGGGCAGAGTGGAGCAGGCCAACGGGATGATGCGCAAGGACGCGAAGCCTCGGCGGATCTTCAATAAGGTCAACAGAGCTACCGGCAAAGAGAGTGGCTCGAGGACTCCCTTCGGGTCCTCTCGAGCCTCGGGGCGGCGACAAGCCGAGCCACGGGACGACGCCTTTCTACAACTAGTATGTCGAGTGCCGAGGCCATGCTGCCCACCGACTTGAGTTTGGGTCCCCAAGGCTGCGGGCCTGACGATTTGCAGGCACGAAATCAAGTGGCTCGAAGACTCGGCGGACACGCTCGAGGAAGCTAGGGACGCCGCCTCTTCTACACTTTCGGCAGAAGATACCACCGGTCTCTCCGGCGCTACCACGACCGTCGGGTCCGGGTCCGAGATTCTCTCGGGGAAAGGCGATCCGGTGCTCCATCTCCGCCAAGACAACGAGGCGCGCAGCTCACGCCGCGCTCAGGAAGGGCCCTTCATCATCGCAGAGTCCTCAAGCCGAGCACGCATTACAAAGCTTCGGCCAAGCGAAGCCGGCCTGGTCCCTCAACAACGCTTGCTGGAACATCCAACGGCCTACGTCGCTTTTTACCCGCACATTCCAAGCATTGTACATACGCTTTTGTACATTTCGTTAATAAACACACCAAGTCCTTGGGCTGCTTCCCCAAGACATAGCGTCTCCTCAATAGGACTCAGTTGAGACTCTGGCCTTTGTCTTACCAAACCAAGCCTCGAGAGGCTAGAAAGGGGGAACCCCCTCCTGAAAAGCTTACTCACGAAAATCCTCGCTTTCTCTCTCGCTATTCTTCCGTCAGACTCGTACGCTCCCGAGGTCTCGTGTATTTAGTTAAGGGCACGACTGCGGAGTCACCCCTCGAGGCGTAGGCCGAGCGAGGCCACTCACGCCTCGAAGCCGCCACGAGCGCTTCCGCGTGCACCACGACCAAAAGACTCAGAGCCTCGCGGGGAAGCTCCTCTCATTGCGAAAGGCAACGGACCGTGACAATCAACGCGATCCCTACCTTCGGCTAAAGGGGCGACTCACGGCTGCAAAGCGCACGACTAAGTAGCGAGCACCGCTGAAGGAAACACTGTGAGATAACGAAAGAGTCGGCGATAAGAAACATAAGGCCTCGACAGCCAAAGTCTTGAGACGACACGTAAAAACACAAAATACTAATCAAGTTTTTCACGGGCACACCTCGGCCGAATTACGATTCACTGGGCATCCAACCCTCCCTCCCGCCGCGGCGTCGGCACTCGGTGTCGCCCTCTTCAGCCACACAGTGAGGATAGCTGCTCGGGAAGTGCCCGGCTGCGGCCGTGCTGTACTTGACTGATGGAGCAGCCGGCAATACCTCTCCCTCATGACCCTCCTCATCCTCGGGGCGACGACGAGCCCCTCGGAAATCTTGGGGGAGGTCGAGAATGAGGCGCGAGAGGGTCATCGCCGGTGTGCGATACCTCATCCGGCTCGGAATGAAAGGGCGGGCGCGGACGCTAAGGCCCACTTGTTCGCACGCTTCCCAAAGTGCCTGGCCGCATCGCGCTGCCCGGGCGGCTCGCTGCCTCGACCGCTGCAAACGGCTCGACCTTCTCTGTGGCGCCGAGCTCGCCCTCGCGCAGGAGTAGGCAGCCTCGCGCGGCGACAAGGCCGCCGCCCGCCTCCGACGACTTCTCAGCCACGATCCGCTAAGGGTCAATCTCTCGAGCGCGGGCAAGGATATGGGCGCCCAAACATAAGACTTACCTTCCGCTTGCACCACCTCCTCCGCCACCGCGCCGAGCCTCGTTGGGTCTGCTCGGGCGCTCGACAAAGCCTCGGCCCGCACCATGGCGATCGCTGTACGACAAAAAGCCGGGTGATCGTCCATATTCACTGCTCGGCCAAGGTCCCGGCGGGAGGCCTCTAAGCGCCGGCCCTCATCGCTTCCTTCTCGGGCGAGCTTGTCGAGCCTTCGTCTCGAGCCCGTGCGCAGCCTAGTTTGCCTCCCGTCGTTGAGATGGAGCTCGGCCAAGGCCGGGATTCTCGAACCGAGAAATCCCGATTTCTCCCGACGCCACCGCCAGGTCCTATAACGACGTGTGGCCAACGGATTAGCCGCTTTTGGGCGCCTCCCCGCCAAGGTAAGGCTTCACCACAAATGCACCAAATGTTTGTATTACCTTCATCGTGTCGGGGGAGATCCCCGGAGAAGATCGGCAAGAGCGCATTGGGCGTGCTGTTGGTCGACTTCATGTACTTGTCCGCCTGCCCCCACCGGGTCGACTCCAAGGCGTCGTCCAGCACGACTGGCTCTGGTCCTCCGGTCCCGGCGGTCCGACTGCAATACGCCGGGGCGCAGCATAGCCTCGGGCCGGAGGACCTCGGGCGGGCACCGCTGTCAACGCATCTCATACGGCTGCCGCCGAGGAGGTAGCATCCGCAACGACTCACCTCTTTTTCCTCGCTGGGCGTGGTCTCTCTCGAGGAGAGTGATCTCCACCACCTCCCCGCGCCGAGGCGCGCTTAGGCGGAATGGGCGCCGCCTCTCCATGACCATGTCGCCAAGTGGCTGCCGGGCAACCGCCGCCACGCTTCCGCGACGGGCGCCCGCCACGGCCTCCACAAATAGCGCCGCCAAGGCCCCCGCTGGCGTGCACTTGCGCCCTCTCCATCACGGGCGGAGGGTGGCTCCATGGCCGAGGGCGCCCGATCACCGCTTCCTTCTGCGGCCGCGGCGCCACCACCCCTGAGGCAGCAGCAGTGGCGCTGCCAGATCGGGCTCAGAGGCTCTCAGCCCGCTTGCGCTGAGCAAGCGGGCCGGGCCGGGGCTGTCTATGGCGCTTTGTGCAGCAAGAAGAGTGAGTCTTCAAAAAGAAGAAAGAAAAAGAAAGAAGAGCGGGCGGAAGACTAAAAGGACAAACACTCTACTCAAGCGATCGGCGGTAGAAACGACGGCCATCGGAGCCTGCAGCTGCCTCGACCGAGGTGTCCCCCGCTCACGCGATTCAGCGGGTCACGGGCACAGACGCCGGCCCACCGCGTCGCCGCCGCTTCGGCCGAGGCCCGCGCCTCACCTCGGCGGTCCTCCCCCGCCCGCCTCCGGCTGCTCCGAGGGCAGTAACCGAGCCGCCACTCGACGGGCCTCGACAGCGTGATGACTCATGAGGGCCTCGCCCCACCCGACGGAGTCACGCCTCCGGCCGCCCTCAAGCGAGCCTCGGGCGGAATAAGCGGGGCATGTCCTCAACGGCCACGGCGACCACCTTTCTTCACGCGGCGATGAAAGCCAAGCCGAAGAAGTCAGAAGTCCTCCTCCTCCTCCTCCTCATCCTCATCATCACATCGGGCCACGGTGGAAGCCTGAGGGGCGCTGGTTTCTGGAGTCTCTAATTCACTCGCCGGCCAAGTAGCCTTGTCCAAATTTCACGCCGGGCCAGCTCGCTTGGCGGACATTCCTTGTCCGATTCTTCTTCTCTTCTCCTCCCTCCTCGCTTCTCCGTTAGCGGGCCTTATTCTTTCTCTCTTTCTCCGCGAGATGGGGGGCTTGACGCCAGCCTTCCCGGCCAATCCCCTTACTCTAAAAGGGCAAAAGTATTATGATCTTAAGGGAGAGGCAAACAACAACCATATGACGCCGCAGTTGACTCACCACACGGAGACGCGTTGCGGGGTCGTGATCGCGACCTTTGTAGAGGTTGAGACGCCGGATTAATCGACGCCAGCTTCTTCTTGGTCCGCTTCGGACGATCTCGGCGTGATCAAGGTCGACGGACAACATCCTCGCCCCAGCCCGTGGGCCGCCTTCCATCATGCTTCAACAAATAGGGTAAGGTCAGTTTCATGCATGAGGCGTAACTCGACACCGGGTAAGTGCGGCGGCGATGACCGCCGCATCTAACCCCTTCATGGGTCACCTCCTCCTCAGCCATGAACACCTCTTCTCTTCTCCGTAGGGATTGCCGACCCTCTCTCGATGATCTCCTCCTTCCACCTCGCTGGCTCCGCTGGCCGAACACCCTCCCGGTGTAAGCGAAGGTGTGGCCTGAGTCGCCCGAGGTAGAATCTCACTACCAAGGCCGCCACCGCGGTTGAAGAGGTCGTCACTGGATATACGAATCCTGCGAGTCTGCAATACATGCAGCCGCCGACGTGGACGGATATCCTCTTCCCTCTCGACGCTCTTGAAGAAAGAGGGCGCCCTCGAAGAAGTGGGAGCCGCAGGTCCCAAAGGGACCTGACCCTGCTGGAAGCCCCTCACATGGGCCACGAAACACCCGCTCGTGCGTGATGGAGTTAGTTGAGATGCCATAGCCTGTGCCAGAGTACTCGAGGATGGCCTTCAAGAACCCCGACCCATCGCATCCCGAACCTGCTTTCATGGAACGCCGTGAAGCTCACGACGATCCCCGAGGCGGTGGTGACGATGGTCGGCCGGTGGGATGATCCACCGAGGGCCTTGTCGGGCCAGGGCGAGAAGCCCTTCCCACGGTAGCGTCACTCGCCCGACAACGCCACGGAGCTCGCCTCCCCACTCCTCCACGCCGACGACCCGGGCCTCGGCCATGACAGCGGGCGAGCTAGCGGGTGGATGTGCGAGTCTTCTTCGCTGCCCTTTCCCTTCTCAGCCCCTCCCTCTTTCTCAAACGGCAATGGCAGAGGGGAGGAAGCAAAGGCGAGGAAGGTGAGAAGGAGGATCGCATGCGGCCGCCAAAGACAGTATCTTTATACCCGCGCCAAGCTTCGCTCTTCTGCATTACCTGCGTGACAATCTACGATACGCCAGACCGACATAATACCGTGACGTGAACCCAAAGCGACTTCCGGTAAGACACGAGCGGCAGCAAGGCCACGCTGGTCTAGCTGAAGCCACACGCCGCCAGCGCCGACCCGCCCCGCACACAAAGCGATCCGGCGCAAGGCCCGGCGCCCGCCATCGGGCGCGTGGCGCACTGCAAGCCGCAAATCGCCGACACATCACGCCCGCCCGTGGGGCCCACGACCACACGCACGGCGAATCGCCACGACGGGAAAGTGGCCCGCCACTCTCAGGGCGCTCACATCCTGTCGCTAGCCGCCTCGAAAAAGCGCGCCACGACATGGCGTGAAAACGGCGGTTTTCCTCTCTCAGGAGCCCGGCGACGGCCCATTTACGGTCCGGCAGGAACGAGGTCGCTCCATCTCGGGTTCGACTACCGCCTCAGGCAACAGAGTCGGGGCCGCTCTGACGGCCTCACACAGCCTCAGCCTCACAAGCGGGGGCCGCCCTCGGAGCCGAGCATCCGAGGCCAAAGATGGCAGCCCGAGTAGGGGGATCCCGCGGTGGGGAGTGCATCGAGCCCCCTGACCCGGGCGGGATGGGACCCGAGCCCCCCACAGCATACCGGTGGTTTTATGAACCGTGCCTCCGGCCCACCAACCCCTAGCGAACGGCACACAGCGGTTCACTTGATCCACCATCAGCCTCATCGGACCTAAGGTCGTGTTCGACACCTCGGTCGACGATAGCACGATGAAGACCAACCCCCTCCTCCCCAAGGGACGACCGAGGTGCGAAAGACTAATGACCGGTACCAACCGGCTCCCTCAACGCCACGAGGGCCGGGATCTCCCCCAACGCAACCGGCTCCGAAAGCGGCCCGACATTCACCAACCTGACGAGCCGACGGGCCCTGGCCTCGCGGCCACCTCGTTTCGCCACCAAAACACGAGACGAGCCCCCTGGACGGGTGCACACACTCCTCCGAGGCCTCGGGTTACTGACGGAAAAGCGCTTATACCGCACTTCGGAGTAAGACGCCTTCAACTGCTGGGGTAACACCAGCACCAGCCTAGAACGAGTGCATTCACTCCTTCGGGAGGCTCGACGGCTACCGTCTGGGACCAAATTAAGGGCCCTCCCAACAATTAGGCCCAAGAGACGCAAAACTAGCCACACAAGAATAAAACACGGCCCGCTAAGGCCCAAAGACATCGCACCAACACAACCGAGCCCACATCGCTGGGACTTTAAGCAAACCGCTAAGTTTCCCGCCCGGTCCAAGCCTCCTTCATCAAGGCCCTGACGAAGCCCCTTTTTCCTCGCCTCGCCCCGAGCCTCCCGTAGGCCCCCGGACGGGCGCTCCGCTCTCCGACCTCGCCCGAGCCCCTCTCAAACAGAGGCCCTGGCGACTGCTTCTCGCTGGCCGGCCGCCCGGGAGAGGCCCTCCCCTCGAGGCGAGGGCACTAATTGTTCTCCGCCCGAGGCCCTCCCCCGCCGTGACGGGCACTAACGCCTCGCCCTCCCCGAGGCCCCCCCGAGGCCCTGAGGCACCAACACGCCCGGCCGAAGCCCTCGCAGGCCCTCGACGAGTTCCCCGCTTCCATCCCGACCGAGCCCCGCGCTTAAGGTTGCCCTGACGACACGCCGTAAGATCACCGGGTCAAGGATCTGACCACCGACTTGACGAGTGATATCCACCGCCCCGCCTTTCCCACAAAGGATCGCCGTTGACGCTAGCCCCCGGGGGAGGAGAGCCGTCCCGTCACCACTGCACTCCTTCCGGCGCCCGCACTCTTGATTACGCAATCCCTTGCCGCCATGCCATGCCCAGCATAACAGGCCACATGATGACTAACCCCTCGAAACAGTCCCATCACGGGGAGTCCGTGATACCGGAGCATGCCGCATCCCGGGCGTGAGGCAGCCGCCACCCCCTCGTACGCCTGGGGCGGCCGAGCCTTCCAAAGGCCCCGGCTCACTGCACCCAGCTTCCGCAGCCGGTAGACGCAAGATGGCCCCGCACGCTGTATCTCTACGCCGCCACGCCGTATAATGACAAAACGATGCCGCTGCCCTCAAGAGCCCGGACCGGAGTGAGTCAAAAGCTACAGCAGGCCACGGTCACCTGGCACGCTTCATCATGACGCCCACGCCGACCGTCGGCAGAGGCGCACGCCCTCTCCTTCACAAGAACGAGGAGCCGACTCCATCGGGATCGGCGCCTCGCCATCGGTCAGCCACAGTGCGGCCGCAAGACAAAACCGCCGCCCTCACCCGGGCCTCCGCACAAGGAGAAAGGGAGCCCCTAGGGCTCCTGGCAGATGAGGCGGCGCCACCGCCGTCTTCCTATTCAACATCGTAGATCAAAGCCCGGTCCCTCCCCTTCCTGCCATAAAAGGGGGGACTGGTCCTTCCCGGGGACAAAACTTAGGAAGCAAGTCAGCGCAATCTCCTTGGCAAACAACACACACACCCAATCATCATCACACGAGACTCTGGGGACAGCCCTTCCTCTCTCTCCACTTGCTTGTACACCTCCTACCTACAGCACCTTGGTGCAGGCCCAATGCATACATTTCTCTTTGTCTTGATTCGTCCACCAATACTTAGCAATCATGGCACTTATCTGACTACACATCTCCTTAGTTATTGTAACACCTCTCGGTGTTACGTTAATCTAAACCTGCCATGTCATCATCATCATTGCATAAGCATTCATGATTAAAGAACCCTAATGCAAATGACAAAAATGAGTTTACAATTCTAGGGTTTGTTTGAGCTCTTCTGTGTCATATGTGTATGTGTTTACCATTTAAATTCCACTCACATGTTTAATTTGGTTTATAAAAATAATCAACTAAAAGCAACCTTGGTGTGTACAAGTGCTTGGCTAACTCTAACTTACATCCCAAAGATGTTTTATAAGTCAAATGAGGAGCAAGGAAGAATCAAATTTGAATTTGTAATTCAAATCCCAAACCCTAGCTCAAGTGGCTAAGTGTTGGAATTTGAATTTCACTTTCAATTTTGAGGAGCTAACCATAATTAATTTTGTTAATAAAAGTTACCAAACTTTGGCACCATTTCAAAGTATGAACTTTGTACTTTGAAAGTATGTCATTGGTTGGGTTTGAAAAGTGTCACAACATCATTAATTAATTGCCCAAAGATTCAATTTGAAAATCCTTTTCAAAGGCTTGAAATTTAAAGTGAAACTGCCCCCTTTTCAATTTCATCTCAAAATATTCAAAATTTGGGAAAACTCCAAAAATACAGTTTGTACATCTCTTTGAGCTCTACAACTTTGGTATATAAAGTTTTTCAAGTTTTTGAATAAAATTTAAACTAATTTCAAAAGTTCTCCAAATTGGAAAATGTCCCTTCTTGACTTTTAAACTCTAATTCAAAATCTATTCAGTTTCATGAAAAACTCTCTAAATGAAAGTTGTATATCTTGAGCAATGGAACAACTTTTATTTTGGGAGATTTTTCATCTTTTATTTAAAATTTGAAAGTAATTTTGTAATCCTAAAGGTTAGAGTTTTGTCCCTTTTCAAATTTGAATTTAAAATTTAAAAATTATTTGAAATCTGGCCAAACTTGCTAAATGAAAGTTGTAGAGCATGAAAATTTGCACAATTGATATTTTGAGAGATTTTTGTGTACAGTGCAATTTCTGAGAGTAATTTTAAAAATGAAAAAGGGGAGGTGTCCTGCTTCAGTGATCAACGAGGGGGGTGTGTGCCAGCTCGCCCGACGCCCATGCCGGCCGGTCTCCCGCCGTCGCCGTGGCTCTTCTCACGTCCTCGCCGGTGATCTCACGAAACCAACCACCTGGCCGAGTTCACGAAGCTGCCTGCCACCTCATTGCACCGTCTTCGCTCTATAAAAGCCACCGCCGGCCGTCAATCACTCTTTTTCTTCTTCCTCACCGCCGCCGTCGTCATCTCTGTCGCCGGCCAAATTCGTGCACCACGCAACACCACTGTCCAATTGCATTTGCACACCGTTCCGCCAGCTCCTTGCGCACACACCGAGCCTTTTTCTCGCTTGCTTTCACCGTCGGAGTCGCGCGCCGCGACATCTTCTTCCCATTGCCCGGCCAACCACCGCCCGCCGTAATCCTCTCTGTCCCGTTCGAGCTTCACGAGGCGTCTCGAGGCTCGTCTTTGGCCGCGTTAGCCCCGCCTTGGCTGCTTGGTGCTCACCGACACCTTTCGTTTTTCCTTGTTGTGCCGAGGCGATCGCCGAACGTCGTTGTCACGAAGTTCACCGCCGCCGTAGTCACTGTCACGCCGTCGACCTTGCTCCACTCACTTCCACATCCGCCGCTACCTTGTTTTGAAGCTTTGGTGAGCTCTTGAATCTGTAACAGGGGGTTGGTTGCGTGAGTTTTGCCACCGCTTGGCCGGAGCGCCATGCGCCCGGCGAGGTCCAGCGTGCCACCGAGCCGCCATGGTCGCCGCCACGGTGCTCCGTGAGCCGCAGGGGGGCGAGAAGCAGCTCGATAGGTTCGCCAGGGGTGCTGAGTTCGGTGGTGTAGTCGGTTTCGGCGGAGGGATCGCCGTTGGCAAGAACGCCGACGACCGCCCGCCGGTATTCTTGGCGGGCGCGAGGAGCGGAGGAAGGAGAAGGCGACATGCGGGGCCGGCATGTCGGCGAGAAGGAGAGAGGCGGCGGCAGGCAGGCAGCGTCTTGGCGCTGAGCCGGGCCGAAGCGGCCGACCCGGCCGCCACCGGTGCCCTGAGAGAGAGAGAGGAGAGTTTTTCTTTTCTAAAATGATTTTCTTTCTCTGTTTTTCATCTTTTTGCTACAATTTATTTTGGGTAGATAAAAATGCAACAAAAATATGTATGTGCTCCCTGTGTTATGCTCTACACCAGAAAAAATGCTAACTCTGGTTTTCCTATAAAATTTAATTGTGCTATAAATTGCCCTTTTAATTAATAAATGCCACTTCCATGATTTTTAGTAATTAAAATATAAGTCCAAAAATTATGAAATTTGTTTTGTGTGCTAATTAGATGATGATAATCTTAATTATGAAGTTTGATCCTGTTTTGATTAATTTTTGTATTATGCTTAATTAATACCTTAATTAGTTAATGTTTAATTAATTAATCCTTTAGTTAATTAGGGCTTAATTAGTCTTCAATTAGTAAGTTAATTAGTAGCTTTCAACAACTGTGAAAATGGTTAATAAATTAGTAATTAACCTTAATCACTATTAGGGTTGCTTGATTTTGGGATTGAATGATGACCCTAGGTCATTAACCCTAATGATCTTCGGCATTTCATGTTGATTGCGTATCGTTAGTCCGTCGTCGTCGAAGCTAGTTATACTTCCATAATGCGATGTTACCGTGAAGGAAAGTTGTACTCAAGATAGACTAGTTGTCGTTGCATTATTATCGCATGCTCTTTTATTTCTTGCATTGTAATCATGCATCTACTAGATAGTAGGTTCGGGACTGAGGAAGGAGTTGATCCAACTCCTGTTCTTGAAGAAGGTGATCCTCGTGAGGTGGGATCGGATCTTGGTACTTGTGTAGTGGAACCTCACTTCGTCGAGCCCCAAGGCAAGCCCCGGATGCATTTAAATAATTCCTTGTATTTCGAAAAGCTTTATATTTTATGTTCCTGAGATGATGCATTAGATGTTAGGAGTTGTGTGATATCCTACTTTGATGCATTTACTGTACCTTGATATATTACCACGGATACCTGCTTTGATTTCGAAATGCTTAGTATACGCTTAGTCTTGCTACTAGTGTAGGGTTTTGAGAAATTGTTTTCAAAAGTGTGATAACAATACCCTCTGAAGGGAAGTTACGAAAACCTGATGTTGCTTGTCGTTTATCCTTGTTCCGACGGGGTCAAGGGTACACCACAAGAGCATGATGATGAGTAAATTGAGACCGGGTGGAGTGACTTGCACCAGGATGGGCTAGAGCCCTGGTGTAGTGTCGTCCACTTGTGAGTCGGTTAAGCACCGTTCGTTGCCTTAGCCCTTGGATCATGAGGTTATTGGATAGTACTAGTCGCATGCTAATGGCAGTAAGCTCCCTTGTACCATCCGTGACAAGGACGGACACCGGAACGGGAAGTAGCGGATACCCACACTACGAGCGCACCATCGACGTACAGACGGCGTAGGGAGATGGTGTACCGTGCTCTCGTGGCTAGGACCCGTTCTTGCAGGGAGAAATACAAGCGTGAGTTGATGTATGTAAGATGTTGGGTCCTGCATACATCGTGTGGCTAGAAAGCCCCAGCTGGGTATATAAAGCGATTCGAATCATCGTTGCTCCACGATATGAGAGACTTGATCCTTGCACCAGCATCGTAGTAATGATGAAAGTTGTGAGACTAGAAAGTTTTGAATTCATTACATGTTTGACAAGTGATTGCTATAGTAAGGACTGGCTTAGTCTCTTTTCGTAAAAGGTGTCTTTTGATCTTGCTAAAGCCTCACCTTGATTCCTATTAGCCAGCATTCCTGAGTCTTCTCTCCAATTTTTAGTCGGGTAAGTCTTGCGGAGTACTTTTTGTACTCAGGGTTTGTTAAACCTCTGTTGCAGGTGAACCGTGTGAACAAGTGTGCTACGGCCCTTGTTGCATGACGGTGATCGAGGAAGGATCTGAGGAAGAGTAGATTGTGTGGCCCTCGGGCAGGGCATTTCCGTTGTGTGGTTTGTAAAGTTACTTAATGATACTTTCGCTGTTTTGTAATTAAAACACTCTGGTTTGTATAAGTTTATCAAATGATTTGTAAATTAAGTTATTGTAAGTCTTCCGCTATTCTGGTATTTGTGCATGAAAACTGTTGTAATACTGTGATGTCTCTGTAAGTATCGATCCTGGAGGAATCGTGGTTTATCGGGGATCCACCCGACGGAACAATCTAGGTTATGTGGTGTACAAGCATAGTCGACAGAGGTCTTAGGAACAATGTCAGGTGCTTGTGGGCCATATAATTTAGAAGGTTCTGCCACAGTTATATCAAAGCATCCCATAGCAAACACGGGGATTGCTTGAGCCACTGCTTTTATCATGATTTCCTTTCCCGCCTTCGACACTAACTTCTCTTTCCATCCCCTGAATACGTTGCCAGATTCTTTCCTTTAAATATGCAAAAGTGTTGGTCCTTGATCTACCAACAGAAAATGGGGAGGCCGAGGTATCGTTAAACTTTGAGTCTCCGAGCGGATATTCAGAATTTCGAACTCTTCTCTTACGGAATCTGCTTGTATTAGGACTGAACAACACAGTGGACTTATCGGCATTAATAATCTGTCCAGAGCATGCCTCATACACACTTAGCAATTCCTGCAGATGTGCTGCCTCCTCTTCTGTAGCACGACATAGGATGAGTGAGTCGTCTGCGAACAAGAGATGGGACACCGATGGAGCAGCCCTGCATACCCGCACTCCTCTGATCTTGTCTTCACTTTCAGCTCTATCCAGTAAAGCCGAGAACCCCTCTCGCACATAGCAAGAACAAATATGGGGATATGGGATCCCCTTGCCGTAGTCCCCTCTCCGGAATGGACTCATCAGTCAGTATCCCATTTACTCTGATGCGGTATTTCACTGTAGTCATGCATTGCATGATCAGATTAATCCACCGGCGGTCAAAGCCCAACTTCTGCATCATGGCACTCAGAAAATTCCATTCAACTCGGTCATATGCCTTGCTCATGTCCAGCTTGATCGCTGCGTAGCCAACTTTCCCCTTCCTTCTTTGCTTCAGATAATGTGTGGCTTCATATGCAATGAGGATATTATCCGTTATCAACCGGCTCGGGGCGAACGCACTTTGTGCTTGTGACACGATAGCCGGTAGGATTTTCTTTAATCTATTCGCCACCACTTTTGATACGAGCTTATAAATGACATTGCATAAACTTATTGGCCTCAAATCTTTTATGTTTTCAGGCTTACGCACCTTCGGGATCAGAACAATAGTTCTGATCCTTCTTGTTGTTCTAGGTTTCAACATCTAGAGCATGATTGCCGTGTAATGTTATGCATCATCAATGCCCAATGCAGGCACCATTTTCCGTGGACAAGAAAGTTGAAAATGGGCCTCATTTTGTTTAGCCGATATCCGGCCCATTTTGTGACTAGGCCTTCAGCAAGACCATCATTTACCGTCCTGGGCTTGATATCACCAGAACGTGCCAAGAAGCACTGACAAAAGATGTGTGTCCATGTGGCCCCATTTTCCCAGCTGATTTCTTCTCTTTTTTTCTCCTGAATTTTGCTCTTCCCTGTTGCTTTGAACACCTGTTCTGTTTGAAAAAAAAGTGAGTTTTGGTGGACTTTGGAGGGGTGGAAAAAAAAAGGAGTTTGAATTGGTTCCTGTTTCTCATGGTGGTCTCATAGTTGTAGCAGGATGATGAAGAAAGACAGCAGATAAATTGCCTGGATCAGACAACCACTCCTAGGTCTTGGATTTGACCAGTCTAAGGTTTTGTTTGGCTGCTCACAAATACACTTTAATCCATACGGTTCGTAGAGGATTGAAGTGGAATTTAAACTAAAATACACCTCAATCCCCCATAAACCATATGGATTAAAGTGTATTTGTGAGCAACCAAACAAGGCCTAAGGTGAAGATGCTTGGCCTGCTAATTTCTCTGTTTTGAAGGTAGCAACCATGCAAACAACCCAGTTTTGTGTGGGTCTTTATGCCAAGAACTTTGCACTCTTTGCCTTCTCTGCTACCTAATGCTAATGAACACCATACCCTTTGAAAAAGAGAAAGTTGTTTTCAGGACAAGCAATATATTACTACTTATATATTGCTTCTGCAGTAAACCTTTCGGCTGTTTTTTTTTTTACTGAAAGCGCAGGAATGTAGAATTGTTTCTAAAGCAATCGAGGAGCAGGTAAAGCTTAATTTCATTTGCACTGTGTTTATATACGTTTTGAAAAAGGGATAATCGATAATTTTCTTTGAACATTACTGGCCAGGTTAGCCTTAATTTTATTTGCACGCCCTGCCTGCCATGAATACACCAGCAGGGAGGAAGCATATTTGGAGGACAAGAGTCGATTAAGACAGCAAGGTGGAACTGAAGAGCAACACAGCATGCGTAATAGTATGTGACAAACGACGGCGGCGCGGCGGCGATCAAGATGGACGATTTATTTGGCAGCAGCGACGGCGACGGCGACGGCGGCGGTGGCGGCGTCGTCGGCGAGGAATGGGTAGTCGATGTAGCCGACGACGGGGTCGGAGGTGTAGAAGGTGGTGCGGTCGTACTTGTTGAGCGGCGCGTCGGGGAGGCGGAACCTCCGCGGCAGGTCCGGGTTGGCGAGAAACAGCCTGCCGTAGGAGACGAGGTCCGCGTACCCTTCCTCCACCACCTTGTTCCCCTCCGCCCTATCGTACCCGCCGGTGGCGATGAAGGTGCCGCGGAACGCGTCTCTGAACGGCCTTAGGCGGTGCGGGATCTGCCGGCGCCTGTCGACGATGGCCATCCGGGGCTCGATCATGTGGCAGTAGAGCACGCCGACGTCGCCAGCTTGTCCACCATGTGCGCCGCCAGCCCCGGTCGGAGTCGTGGCAGTCCATGAAGTCGGGCGAAGGGGGGAGGGCGGACGCCGACGCTGCCGGGCGCCGACCTCGCGGCCACGGCGCTGACCACGCCGAGCGCTTGGCGGCAGCGGTTCTCCAGCGACCCGCCGTATTCGCCGTCGCGTCGTTGGAGCTGTCCTGAGGAACTGCTCGATGAGGTAGCCGTTAGCGCCCGTGGACCTCGACGCCCGTCCGAACCCGGCGCCGAAGGCGTGGGCGGGCGGCCCGGGCGGAAGTCGCCGACGATCGCAGGGATCTCGCGGGCCTCTAGCCGGCGCGGCGGGGGAGAACTCCTCGACGTGCCCGTCGAGGCTGACCTGCGTGACGCCGCGGTCGGTGCTGGAGATCGGGCCGCGCCGCCGGGCTGGAACGCCGTGGTGGAGACGCGGCCGACGTGCCACAGCTGGCAGAAGAAGACGGCGCCCTTGGCGTGGGCCGGCGTCCACTATGGGCCGCCACGCCCGTACCTGCTCAGGTGTCCACACCCCGGGTGTGTCGGTGTAGCCCTGCGCCGTGTCGGAGACGCCCGTCGCCTCCGTGATGAGGAGGCCGCCACGGGTGGCGCGCTGCGAGTAGTAGACGGCGGCGTGCGGCTGCGGGACGTTGCCGTAGGAGCGGTGCCGTGTCATCGGCGGCAGCACCACCCGGTGCTCCAGCTGGAACTCGCCCATCTTGTAGGGGGTCAGCAGAGGAATGGCGTTGTTGTTGTTGTTGTTGGCCTGCTGATCCGTCGTCGTCTCCATGGCCAAGGGTTCTGATGGGTAGGTGGTGTTGTCTGATGTGCTTTCTTTCTTTCTTTCTCTCTAGCAGCTGACAACAATGGAGGAAAGTAAGGAAAGCGATGACTGAGTGAGGAGAAATGGAGTGTAGGCCCTTTTAGATAGTTGAGTGCAGTGATTACCGACCACATTCTACTCTACTCTGCTCTGCTGTGCTGGGGTACTAGTGTATTTTAGTTACTGTGATCCGATGACACCAAATGAAAACGAAAGGGAAACAAGTGAGGAAGTAGGCAGGCAGCTGCAGCTCCCAATTCCCAGCCGTTGTTTTTTTTTTTTGAATTACAAAGCAAAGCAAACATAGAGACGCTCACAACGTACGCACTCACCCCTATGAACATCTCCGTAAGACTACGCCGACAGATTTTAAGATTGACAAAGTCACCATAGATGTTTTGCTGTCGACGGGAACATCGCCTACCATTAAAAGCACAACGTTTTTAATTCCTTGTATAAATTCAGAAATATATAAATATGTGTACCAAGTCAAAGATTTAAATTCAGGTAAATAAGTTCCACAAGCTAACCAGTTGGGCTAGGCTTAGTTTGCCGCCGGCGGCTATTGGCATGCACGCAGTCAACAGATGAACATTATAAAAGTGCCAAGAACCAACAAACACCTGCGTCATATCAGTCACGCCCAAGATCATATACAGTACTTCCGGAACACTACTATAATAAATATATATTTCGTCAACTGCTGCTGCTGAAGAACATGAGCTGCAATTATTATATAGTAAGTAATGTCCACGGTGACGCCACCCCTGACGATGCCACCACGAAGAAATTAAAGGTTCCTTCCTTCAGTTCGCGGCATATGATAGCGAGAAAGCGCTTCTATATATTTCAAGTACCTGAATTAAGATGATTTGAGGAAGAGTAAATTGCACCCACTATACAATAAGAAAAAAGTCTACATCACTCCCTCAACTATAGAGAATGGATTACTTAACCCTCCCAACTATAAAATTATCTATTTTATCCTCTGAATTTTCTAAAACCGGTCAAATTACCCCCCTGAAGTGGTTTTAAACGGTGATTTGCTCCTGTAACATGGTTTTGCTTTTTTCTTTTTTATTTGTTTCGGCTAAATCTTTAAAAAATTATAGTAAATCATAAAAAATTATAAAATAGAAAATCTAATTTTGTTGGACTCCACATAAGTAGATCTACACAGTGAACATATAATATGGTATATTTCACTACAAAATTTTTATCGTAACTTTAGATCTATATTTTTCTATAATTAATTGGAATAATTCATAGTCGTAGTTTCTATGGTCGAATTATGGTAAAATTTTTATGATGGGCTTATTATTATATGCTTGGACTGTAGTAAAAATTTCATACTCATTGGATTATATTTATATTTAACAAGCATAAACCTAAGCGCAAACATAAATAAATCTATAACTAAGCTACACATAATTCAATGAGTATGTAATTTTTACTATAGTTCAAGCATACAATAATTAGCTCATCATAAAAATTTCACCACAATTGCACCATAGAAAACTGCGGCTATAAATTATTCTAATTAATTACGTAAAAGTATAGATCTAAATTTATAGCAAAAAATTTATACTAAAGCATACCATATTATATGTTCATTTGTAGATTTATTCATGTGAAGTCCAACAAAATTAGATTTTCTATTTTATGATTTTTCTATAATTTACTATGATTTTTAAAAAATTTAGCCAAAATAAATAAAAAAAGGCAAAACCATGTTATCAGTAGTAAAACCAACATTCAAAACCGCTTGAGGGGTAATTTGACCGGTTTTAAAAGTTCAAGGGGTAGAATAAACGATTTCGTAGTTGAGGAGGGGGTGAAGTAGTCTAGCCCCTCTATAGTTGAGGTGGTGATGTAGACTTTTCCTATACAACAACTATCCATTTAGGTGAATGTTAGTTCAACATCTTGTGATTTGTCCAATTTAAAATGGCAATTATCTAGATGGGTGTATCTTGTTCCAATATCTTGTATTCTGTCTAATTTAATAGAAGAACTTGGCTTATTGATGTATATACGGTCCAAGCACATATCGATGTCATCGGGAGGTACATCATAACGTGCTCAGTGTTGACGGTGGATAACATCAATATTTATTAGAACTTTAGACATGAAAAGGGCACATGAATACATACTAGTCTAGGGTTTTAACTGACAATTTCCACGAGTTTTGCATATTCTATATTTTCCAGGGACTATTTCAGAAAAGCATAAAAGAGGAATTAGAGTGCATAATTATCACGAAACTTATTCGCGTCGGCAAACATCATCATTAGACTCAGGAAGGGTCTAGAAGACACCCGGCGCGGGACCCACAGGGGGGAGTCCAGGTGGGGCGGCCGGCCCCACCCCCGCGGTCGGCGCCCCCGTGGCATCTGGCCGCCGCCTTCGGATTCTTCCTCCCACGCTTCCTTGGCACCCAAGCGCATCATTCCTACGTCGATCTAAGGTAAGTTTGATCCGACGGTGCACACAACATGAAGACGCGGATCGATGATGTGGCGGTTCCTTGCCCCCTACTCCACCTCGGCCTATATAATGACGCCCCAAGACCCTTCAAGAGGCATTCTACACCCTGGTGCTTCATATTCTCCACATAAATTAGGGTTAGGGTCCCTCTAGTTGATCTAGTTCTAGTTCATCTAGTTGTAGCAATTAGGAGAGACTAGTTCATCTAGATCTAGTCTTGTTTAGAGATTAGAGAGATTGAGTAGAGGAGTAGAGATTCTGGAGGACTTCCGGCCTGTCGGTGCTTCTTCGTGGCTGTATTCTTCTGGATTCAGCTCCCTCGCCCGGAGCTGCGTTCTGAGATACTTTTGTATTCACCATTCCGATTCAAGTAAGCGGTTGTTCTTATTTGTTCTTAAGTTCCACGACTCATATTGAGTGCTTTGATCTTGGTCATTACTTGGTTGAAGTAGTATTTCGTAGTGTAGGCGTGGTGCCTAGGCTAGGTTTACTTGTGGATGTCCCCTGATTAGCCGGATAGTGGTAGTTCGTGTAGGTGACTTTATAGCTGGTTGATTCCTCTGTAGTCCACTTCCCGTTGATAGAACTGATAGGCTTATAGGTGCTTGGTAGGAGATTACTCTGTTTCTTCTCCTATTCGGGTTACTTGCCCAGTTAGAACGGTATTATACAAAGCTTACCGGTTGTCAGAACTAGAGTTCAATAGCTATTTCCTCTTTCTTGATATTATCTAACCCAATTGTAGGGTTAAGACTATAGACTTTGTCATCATCACAACTGTTCCCTGTGGATACGATATTTAAAACCTCCTGGTAAAATGTGACACTTTGGTATGATATCTCTGTGGCGCTTTGCGGATAATCTTACTTAAATCTTATTTAAAAGGAGTGCGCTTAATTTATACCAACACTCACTCATCCAACACTTAGTTGGAATCGCTGGGATAATGACTCATTTGCAAGCAAGCTTGATCTCTTACTTGTTGGATTTAATTTAGGCTTGATCTATTTTTAATTCAATGAAAGCAAATAAATAAATCTTAGCCCATGTTAAATGTTATAGTGCAATATAGTTTAGTCTCATATGAGATTTTGACCCACCCATGGAAAGGAGGAGCTCCTGCCGGCCAAGATCGAGGACGCCATCGACATCATGGAGGTGAGTCCGAATGGATCTACTAAATCCCTTGCTCGTGTATATGAGCAACGCTTTCTCGCTTTGCTGGAGAAGAGCAAGGCGCCACCGGCGCCTATGGCTCTGCCCCCGATGACACCGGCGATATCGTCCGCAAACACGGAGAGCACCTCCAACATCGACAATGGGAGCTATGCCATGGAGTTAGGGCGTGCCCCCACGGGCGCCCCTACCACCATCGCCCCAACGATGATCATCGAGGCTCCGGCACCGATTGTCAGCGACACTGCCGTCACCTCGCTTGGCATCATGGAGGAGTGTTGGTATTTTTAACTGCACTCCATTAAATAAGTTTTAAGTAGGATTATCCGCAAGCGCATAGATATCATACCAGTGTCACATTTTACCCGGAGGTTTTAAATATCGTATCCACAGGGAACAGTTGTGATAATGACAACGTCTATAGACTTAACCCTACAATTAGGCTAGATAATATCAAGAAAAAGGAAATAGCTATTGTACTCTAGTTCCAATAACCGGTAAACTTTGTATAATATCGTCTTATTGGACAAGTGACCTGAATAGGAGAAGAAACAGAGTAATCTACCTACCGCACACCTATAAGCCTATCACCCTATCAACGGAAGTGGACTACAGAGGATTCAATGCAGCTATAAAGTCACCTACGCGAGCTACCACTATCCTACCGATCGGGAGACATTCACAAGTAAATCTAGCCTAGGCACCACGCCTACACTACTTAAATACAACTTTAACCTCACAGGTCCTATAGATCAAAGTTCTCAATATGAGATGTGAACCAAAGAACGAATAAGAACAAATTGCTTACTTGAATCGGAATGGTAAATACAAAAGTACCTCGTAAGCGGGCGAGGAAGTTTGAATCCGTAAGAATACAACCACGAAGAAGCGCCGACAGCCGAGCTCCTCCGCAATCTCTACTCCTCTACTCAATCTCTAATCTCTAAACAAAAAACTAGATCTAGAAGAACTAGTCTCTCCTAATTGCTACAACTAGATGAACTAGAACTAGATGAACTAGACTAGATCAACTAGAGGGAACCTAACCCTAATTATGTAGAGAGAATATGAAGCACCGGGGTGTAGAATGCCTCTTGGAGGGAGCCTTGGGCGTCATTATATAGGCCGAGGTGGAGTAGGGGGCAAGGAACCGCCACGTCGGCGATCCGCGTCTTCATCTCATGTGCACCGGGCGGATCAAACCGACCTAAAATCAACGTAGGGATGCTTTGATTGGCTTCCAAGGAAGGGAGGAAGACTCCGGAAGGCGGCGGCCGACGTTGACCTAGGGCCCGACCGCCCCAGGTGGGGCCGGCCGCCAGCCCCACTGGCTCCCCTGCAAGGCCCGCCGCTTCGGTGTCTTCTAGACCCTTTCTCGAGTCCGATGATGATGTTGTTCCGTTGTGGATCAATTTCATGATAATTGAGCTCTATAATCCCCTTTTTTTATGCTTTTAGAAAATCTCCCCGAAAAATACGTAATATGCAAAACTCGTGGAATTTGTCGATAAAGCCCTAGACTAGTGTGTTTTTCTTATTTTCCTTCGGGTAAAAAGCCCTAGTAAAAGTTAACGCTAAGGAGTGTCAACAATACCCCCAAGCTTACCTTTTGCCAGTCCCTTGGCAAACAACCCCAAGCCTAATTATTAAAATATTTAGATCGGGGAGTTGCTTGTAATACTTTTATTTCTTTTAAGTACACCTACTTTTAGACATAAATTTTCCTCCTGGTTTAGACAAAACTGCTCTAACTTTTAAACTTACCCATTTTACCTTTAACTATGGAGCTTTACAGCTCTTGCATAAGTCTTGAGCAATCGAAAGATAGAACAATCAAGTCAAGAACTATGTCTCAAATTCTTCACAAGTACTAATATTCCGAGTTTTGTAAGTTTTCACAATAAAACTTCGAGCATAATTGTATGACACCCTCAAGTCTCTTATTATATGTGGTATTTATGGATCTCACTGAGGCATTAATAAGGTCATGCCTTCCTATAACTAAGGATATATATAGTGGAGCTCATAGGAGTGGCAATAACAAGGATGAACATACTTGCAATTCATATGTTGTAAAGTCAAGCAATGGATATCGAGGCATACAATCAAATCAAGATGTGTGTGCGTATGGAATATGGTGGATAGGTGCATCTATAGTATTTAGTGGCTAATCCTAATTCTACTTTTGCTCTTTGAAAATAACTCCCTCCTTAGAACTTTGTTCGCGGGAAAACATGGGCTATCTTTATTCTTTCTTTCTTTTTCTTTTTTTTCAATCTGGGAGGCGGGCATCTATGTACCCATTTGTTTTAATGCTGGGACACTTGTCCATCTTTTACTCCTATTTTTCTTTTTCCTCTTTCTCTTTTTCTTTTCTTTTTTAATACTTTTGCATAGCCACATGCATCCTTTGAATATAAATAATTGGAGAGATAATGATAAGAACTTAGAGCAATTAAATGGGGGCTGTCCTATAGGGTATATTTTTGGGTGTTTTACTCCTAGTGTAGGAGGAAAATATTTTTAAGGTGAATCTAGATAAAAGTGGAAATGACTGCGCTTACATCCTAGAGTAGGAGTAATGCATATGTGGGTGGAGTGCGTAAGTGATCTTGATTTTAAAAGCATGACAAGACTCTAATAAGGTATACTCCAAAGGTTGACTAAACTCAATGTAAAGCAAGCAGCATGAATATGTAAAGATTTTCCTAACTCTAAATGTATCATATATGGTTTTGGTAGGAATGTAAACTTTATCATACAAGAGCTCATCATGTAAGATTTTAGATTTTTAAAATAAATCTCCGAACTTAGTAATGCTAGGAATAAGATAAATAGCAACTTAGACCTTCATGTATCATATCAATCAATTACCTAGACTTTAGCTCAAGGATATGCCTCCACAAATTTCAGGTTCGAGTAAATTCTTATATCAAAGTAGTCATGTCCAAAACTTAGGAGAATCTATGGTTAAAAAACTAGACACTTGAAAGGAATTATAGTAGAGCAACTATTCATCATTTTCACTTTAAAAGATTAGAGAGAGAGTTCTTCAAACATACTTTAATTATTAAATCTAACACATACTATAGCTTACTAAAATAAAACTTTAAAAGATTAGAGAGAGAGTTCTTCAAACATACTTTAATTATTAAATCTAACACATACTATAGCTTACTAAAATAAAACTAATAGTAAAGACATACCATATTCACGATGATAATAAGGGGTGCGTCTCCCCCAAGCTAATCCCTTCGATCGCGTCGAGCCTTCATGTGCCCGAATATTTTTGTGTTTTTCTTATATTTTCTTATGATACTATTGTGAACCTTCATGTGCTCACATATTTTTGGTATTTTATGACTGTATAGAATAGACTCGATAATCACCTAGGTATAGTTACCTGATAACTAGGGGATGCTCCTCCCCCAAGCTAGATGTTTGCAATACTTAGTGTTGATGAACTTTAGAGTGAGCTAACCAGCAGCGGTTCTGATGGGTGCCACTGATAGACTCTCTCCTTGTCATAATATTGTTCCTGCATAATTACACTCCAACAAGAAAACCAGAACTTGAGGCTCGAATTTAATAATAGGTTAGCGGTCGGCCCATAAGTAATTGATTATTCCTTGAGTTGATTTGAATTGAAGATTCTAGCAGGATTCTCTTTTTAGGATTTTCTAGTTTAATTATGCAAAAATTAAATATGCGTGCATGATATATTTATTTGTTATGCCTCCACAGAGAATATTTATTCTTATGGGGCTTAGGCTTTTCATAATGCAAGAAAATAAATACAGAGCTATTATAATGTTTATTTTTATTATTCTTCTTGCCACCACAGTAAATATCCCTATAGGGTTACAATAAGTTTATTCACGTGGAGATTTCAATATTTTATGATGCAAGAAATGAAGCAATAAAGATTTTTATTTTAATTTATTTTTAGTATTTATGAAGATAAAAATATTAAAGTAAAATTATTAATGTAGAGAAGAATACTAATTAATTAGATAACTACCTTATTACCTTATGGCAAAGGGTACGGAATTTTAAGTTTACCGACGTAACTTCTTCTTCCACTCTTGTGTATCTCTCCATCTTTAAGAGATGGAGATATTGATAGTTGCATACCTCTGATGATGATGATGTCACTTTTGTTTCTTGATTTGGCCAGCAGGTTGAAGTAGAGCTTTAATAGTAGCTGGCAGCATCTTGCTCAAGTGTGCATGTTCACGTAACTCTCACTTATAGAATTAATAAATTTTGCTCGATGTGTTGTCCTATTTGCAAAACCAGGGGTAGAGATCAAGTGCATGGGCTCTGTGGAAAAAAACACCAACAGAACCAAATCTATTTCTTTATTTATTTTTCTCCATCCTTAGGCACATTGAACAAGACAAAATTGGTGTTACACGAATTGTTTATTTATGACATGAGTAATATGATCGAAAAGAGTAAGCATTGAATGTTGCATTTAAGTTCACATAACGTAAAAAGAATGAAATTGCTTAACCAATGGAAGGATTGTCTATCTATATATAAATTTTTATATGAGTATGACTATCATCTTCCTAAGATTTAATATAATGTTTTAACTTATTTAATTAAAACTGAGATTAAGAGAACAAAGGCCATAAACAATCTTAAAAAGACAGATCATGTTGAGTTAATCGGGTTAATCAATTTAAGTTGTAACTCTAACATATTTGTGTTTTAATTTATGTGCACACCAAGATCAAGAGAAGAGTAGTGACCACTTATCTTAGAATATTACCTTCATTATTAGAGCGTGACGGCACTAAATGATGAAGGGTAAATGACTGTGGTCCTTTCTCTTGCATCTTGAGTTGCTCATAGACATCTTGTCTCCTCTGTTACACTCATTCTTTTGCCATCTTTTGCTTCTTAGATCTTTTGACTCTTTTCACTCCAATCATTATTATGCCTGCAACAGATTAGTGGACAACACATACCCGAAGGAGTATATAAATTTTAATCATAGGTTGCTTGTCGAGTATTTAATTTTATTCTGTCTATGCTAATGAAAAGATAGTATTGATATTATTTTAGCATAGATCATGTTCTATATACACATAGCTTGAGACAAAGTAACTTGTAGTAGAAGATAAAGTGAATGAATCATTAATGCTTACAGTTCTTTTATTCATGATGAATGAGCTATGTCTTCTTCTACAAAGTTATTAAAGTTCAGCATGTACCCTGTCTCATCTCTAATTCGAATTTATCTCATGACTTACCCAAATTGATTTTAAAAATTTTCTACAGGGGTCAGTCCAATAAAATATCCAATGTCTACTACAATATATTATTAGTTCAAAAATCAACCTAGACACCACGTCTAATTTGACTTAGGAAGGCATTCTAACCTAAGCACCACGCTTAATTCAAAAAGCCTTTGAAAGTAAAATCAATACACCTCTTAGTTCAAGAATCAAACTAAACATCTTGTCTAATTATGACTCAAGAAAACAGTTTAAACTAAGCACCATGCCTAATTCAGAAGGTGTATGAAATTTCTCCAAACCTTAAGTATACTATACCAAACAAAGGTAACATGAAGGTTTATCGAGTGTTATTCAAACAGAGATGAAAGAGTATGATTAATAAATTGAATAAAGGTAGAGACAACCAATATTAGCAATATAGAATTTTCTAAATAAGCCATTCCCCAAGCTTGAATTTTGCAAATTAAATGTAAGCTTGAGTGGATGTAATTTAAAGTTGCATAATGATTGGTTGGTCATACCTGCACTTTGCCATTATTTATTTTCTTACTTCAAACCTGAAATGGTTAGTGACAAAAATATCTAAAGGAATATTTTGATAATTATATTTCTATGCTAAAGGTGCAAACTTAATTCATTCATTCATTTTTTTTTAGAGTGGTTATTTTTTTAGGACACAAAGTTGTTCATAGGAAACCTTCTGACTATTATACTTCAAGTTGGTGAGGTGGTTTCCTCTAGAACATTAGCCTTTGTGCACCTATATCAAGATTACAATGAGATCTATAATATTTATGATAAACATATGCATCTATAACCACCCTCTTAATGATTTTATGAACAGGTAGAATAAGGGGGTTGAAGATCTTGTGTGTGGTAATATTTGAGAGACCAAAAGATTCAGGAGATTTCTCATATGAGCATGGATTTGATAAAGTGTTAATGAGATAATTCCCATGCTCATCGATGTAATCTCCCTTTCCAAACTCTAAGAGTGTTTCTTCATGGTTGTCTATAGGCAACAAGTTTGCCTCTATTATTTCATGCCTATGACATTCATTGGATGTTGTATCTTCTAGGATTTTCCATGAATTGATGCCTATAGGATTGATCTCGTCTAAAGCTTTCTTCGAACTTGGGTGAGTTCTATTTATTAAAGAAATTGATTTAAGCTCACCATTTGAATCTAGACCAAGGTCGGATGCTAACACTAAGGCTTCATCCTCCTCCATCCATTCTTTGACAATGGCAAATGAGTTTTTCATATGTTCTATGCATTCATGCCATTGTCGACGTTGCTCTTCTTGATCATTTCTATAGTCTTCATGACTCCTATACTTTAGGTATTCTAGTGAGTTTTTAGGGTCATTACGAGACTTAGGGGAGAGAGTATAAAAAGGATCATCAGGGTCAAGGATGGGTTTAAAGCTGGGTTTAGATAAGTTATCTAATGTGGGTATAGAAGGGGAGAAGATATGATTAATTCTTGAGTGGCTTAGCTCTCCTTCTTTGGTGTCACTAGACATGCCATCCATGTATTCTTCTTGATGTCCTTTAGGAGGGAAAGGAAGTTGATGATATTTTTTCCAAGATGCTCTTCTAAGAAGGTCTGATTCATATCGATGTACGAGCATCTTAGCTAATTGGATGTCTAAATCATCATTGTGAGGTTTTGATG
The DNA here is from genome assembly GCA_015844335.1 of Chrysopogon serrulatus. Taxonomy (NCBI): domain Eukaryota; kingdom Viridiplantae; phylum Streptophyta; class Magnoliopsida; order Poales; family Poaceae; genus Chrysopogon; species Chrysopogon serrulatus. The sequence goes on along the minus strand of JADLZL010005073.1, from coordinate 37,357 downwards.
GTTTAGGATTGATAGCTAAATCTTGGGATTGGGGTGATTGTGTTTCAGCTACCAATACTTCCTCTTCTTGTTCGGGAGATGATTCCTTCTCTTCCTCAGAGAGCTCAGAATAGGCTTGAACAACCTTTTCTAGCATCGGTCTGGCTTCAGTTATAGGCAAGTGAAGAAAAGCTCCTCTAGAGGCTAAATCAAGGGAGTCCTTAGATTCCTTGGTAAGACCCAAATAAAAATGTTGAAGAAACATAGGGTCTGGAAAACCAAGGTCAGGGCCAAATGTGATAAGTTCATTAAAACGCTCCCATGATTTACTAAGAGATTCTTGTTCTAGTTTCCTAAAAGTTAAAACCTCTTTTCGAAGGCTAGCTACCCTAGAGATGGGGAAGAAGTGTAAACAGAATTCAGAGTATAACATTTCCCAATCACCTTGCATACTCCCTACGGCTCGATTATACCAAAGTTTAGCTTTTCCTGTCAAGGAAAACGGAAAAAGCTTCCATCTAATAGTCTTATTAGACATGCCAGCAATGCGCAGGCATGCACAGGTCTGCTCGAATTCTCGTAAGTGTAAGTATGGGTTTTCATTGCCTTCTCCCGAGAAGGGTTTATCCCGAATCATTTTGATTAGACATGGGCGCAGCTCATAGCCAGGTGTTATGATAGGTTCATCAGATTTTGGTGGCCCGAAGCTTTCACGCATGCCATAAAAGCAGATAGGAATAGAATTAAAAGCATCCATAAGGATGAACACAAAAATTAATGAAGAGAATGGGATAAAATAAGAAAAGATAAAAGTATAATACAAGATTAAGCTAGACTAAGTCAAAATCAGCAAACCGTTCCCCGGCAACGGCGCCAAAAATGCTTGTTGGTATTTTTAACTGCACTCCATTAAATAAGTTTTAAGTAGGATTATCCGCAAGCGCACAGATATCATACCAGTGTCACATTTTACCCGGAGGTTTTAAATATCGTATCCACAGGGAACAGTTGTGATAATGACAACGTCTATAGACTTAACCCTACAATTAGGCTAGATAATATCAAGAAAAAAGAAATAGCTATTGTACTCTAGTTCCAATAACCGGTAAACTTTGTATAATATCGTCTTATCGGACAAGTGACCTGAATAGGAGAAGAAACAGAGTAATCTACCTACCAGACACCTATAAGCCTATCAGTCCTATCAACGGGAAGTGGACTACATAGGATTCAACGCAGCTATAAAGTCACCTACGCGAGCTACCACTATCCGGCTGATCAGGGGACATTCACAAGTAAATCTAGCCTAGGCACCACGCCTACACTACGAAATACAACTTTAACCTACAGGGTCCTATAGATCAAAGTTCTCAATATGAGATGTGAACCAAAGAACGAATAAGAACAAATTGCTTACTTGAATCAGAATGGTAAATACAAAAGTACCTCAGAACACAGCTCCCAGCGAGGAAGTCGAATCCGTAAGAATACAACCACGAAGAAGCGCCGACAGGCCGGAGCTCCTCTAGAATCTCTACTCCTCTACTCAATCTCTCTAATCTCTAAACAAAACTAGATCTAGAAGAACTAGTCTCTCCTAATTGCTACAACTAGATGAACTAGAACTAGATGAACTAGACTAGATCAACTAGAGGGACCCTAACCCTAATTATGTAGAGAATATGAAGCACCGGGGTGTAGAATGCCTCTTGGAGGGAGCCTTGGGCGTCATTATATAGGCCGAGGTGGAGTAGGGGGGCAAGGAACCGCCACGTCAGCGATCCGCGTCTTCATCTCATGTGCACCGTCGGATCAAACCGACCTAAAATCAACGTAGGGATGCTTTGATTGGCTTCCAAGGAACCGTGGGAGGAAGACTCCAGAAGGCGGCGGCCAGACGTTGACCTAGGGCGCCGACCGGCCCTGGGGGGGGCCGGCCGGCCCCACCTGGCTCCCCCGGGGGCCCGGCCGCCGGGTGTCTTCTAGACCCTTCCTGAGTCCGATGATGATGTTGTTCCGTTGTGGATCAATTTCGTGATAATTGAGCTCTATAATCCCTTTTTTATGCTTTTCTGAAAATCACCCTAAAAAATACAGAATATGCAAAACTCGTGGAATTTGTCAGATAAAGCCCTAGACTAGTGTGTTTTCTTGTTTTCCTTCAGGTAAAAAGCCCTAGTAAATGTTGACGCTAAGGAGTGTCAACAAGGAGCGTGCCCTCATGGACGCGGTTGGTTTCAATGCCATGGCAACGGTTGCCAGCAGCAATTCACCACCGATAAGAGATCCAATTGAACTGGAGGACACCGAAGATGGCGTTGTCACCGCTCGCAATAGCCCATTATTCATAGATGCTGATCTGGTCACCAGGTTTGAAACTCAAATCACTTCCAGTTTTGTTACTACAATTACATCTCTGAAGTGTTCAGATGAAAATCATGGGTTAACTGGGAGCAACATCATCATCAAGATCCAACCCAAACTAGATTAGACAAACTCCTTCAACGACACTGGAATTACAGTTCCGCATAATACTACTGACAGCTTGAGCGCTGTAGATCAGGGTCATACCCCAAGGGTATCGCCATCAGTGGCATGAAGGTACCAATCACCACCTCCCAATGTAGATCTGGTACAGAAAGATGCTATCGTCGATTTGCTTGCAATCAAACGAGTAGATATGGAGAACTTTATTTTAATCATCGTTTTCAACATGGGCGACACCGTTAATGGCCGCAACAACGGACGCTCGGACGGCTATAGGGATGAACACCTGGATGGCCACTTTCCTCGACAACCAGCTATTTGGCCACCGGTGAACTAGGCGCTCGGGGCTATTCCACCCTAGCCACCGTTTGCGAAGGTACTACTGATACCACTCAACTGGTCACCACAAAGTGAGATCAGTATTGACAGTGAGACTGGCCCACATCATCTACTCATCAATGGCTTTGGAGATCTGCTTCAGATAGTGAATACATTGCATCGTCCATAGAAGGAAGGGGACAACCCAGTTGGCAAGGACGGCAGTGATGATAACTACAAGCAAGCTAAGGCCCCTTACAACAGACCAATCGACCATACAATCTTTAATTCAATAAATTTAGAATTGTTGTACATACCCCTGATGGAGATCAAGCTAGCGACGGACACGGAGATATAGGCCATGGCAGGCGTCACCTTCAGCACCGACAACTATATACTCATGAACTCAGGTACGCCAGGGCTGATAAGATTAGAGCAACCAATGTGGGACTTCTCTGTGATAGAGGTGGCGGCCAAGCTGTTGGAACAACCGCTGTCACGACAGCAACTTATGCACACCAAGCTGGATACACCAACGGACATTGGCACGTTCAAAAGGATGCCGTGGCAATCTCAAATGGGGCTTCTCTTCGGGCTGCAGCAAGCTATAGATAATCAAAGGAACGGGTATGCAATTTTACATCATACAGGCTGTTGACGGTCCTTAATGTTTAAATCCAACCGTCAACTAACCTTCCAAAGTGATATAAAAGCAATCCATCTATCTAGAAGTAGGGCTTTGACTAACGAATTCCACAAGTTTTGGTGAATCAGTGGTTTTGCAGGCATACACTGGAAACAACGCATTTTTGAGCTATAATACAACATAGAATGCAAGATTGGATGCCACGGCTATATAGAAAGATTCTAGAAGGAACGAGGAGACTGTGCACCAAAGAGGAGGACCAACAGCCACCAGGCCAGACCGGCCGGTCTAGCCCTAGACCGGTCGGTCTGGGCCCTGGCCCGCTCGCGGCCCGCTTCACCCGGTTTGCTCCACCGCCTTTAAGGATTAATCTCCACTGTCCGCCGAAGCCGGTCTGATCTAAGGGCTCACGTTGATTCGCCAAGGCTATAAAAGGAGAGGCAACCCTCCGGGAAAGGAGGATCCATTCTAAAGAAGAAGAGCTTTATCGAGAAACCCTTGTTAGGATCCCGGAGGTGTTCCTCGAATGGACATACCTCTTTAGAGTTAGCATTCTAAGAGAGAGCTAGTTCTATATTAGAAATAGAGAGATAGAGTCAAAAAGAGAGTTTTAGAGGAAGTATTGGTCTGTCGGTGCTGCCTCTATGGCTTGTATCAGAGATTGCTTTGGAATCGACTTCAGAGTTCAAGTAAGTAACATTGTTTATCTTGTTTTACCGGTCTGTGACTCTTTTAAGTACTTTAATCCTTATAGCTCTTGGGTTAGAGTAGTATTCGTAGTGTAAGCGTGGTGCTTAGACTTCGTTACTCGTAGATGTACCCTATCTTCCAGATTTGGTGGTAGCTCGTGGAAGTGACTCTATAGCTCCGTTGAATCTTATATAATCCACTATCCCGTCGGTAGACCAAACAGGAGAATAATTGGTAGTTGGATTACAGTTTTGCCTGTACTCTTTTATTCAATTCTCCAGTGAAACATCCTAGACATACCTTACTTGAGCCTAAATTAGAAGCCTTAGTTGTCTTCTCTATATCTCTATCTTCTACAGTCTTGTTTGCTACTCAGGTGGTTAAGTTGTAGTTTAGAATACCCTCACACATCTTCCTTTGGGTTCGATATTAAAACTAGGTCTATTCATCTGGTGAAGTGCTACATCGTATCCGTGCGCTTGCGGATTATTCAGTAGATATTAACAGATACTAACAAGTATTTCTGGCGCTGTTGCCGAGGAAGACGTCGCTGAGATCACTCCTCACTCTAAACTTATCTTAACCTGTATTATAATCTTATCTTTTATTTGTATACTATCACTCTTTACCTTTTCTAATTCTCTTTACCTTTTCAATCATTCAATGGATCAACCTAATTCTACACCTATCTATAAATATAACTTCACGAGCCTACGCTTAGAGCCAGAGCCATCCTGAAAGCCTATCTTAACCTCTGACTATGAGCTATGCCCGTGTTTAATAGACATGGTCAGAAACCAATCTTTCTTAGAAGAAGATAATGCTAGCCCTTATTCTCACCTCAATGAATTCCAACAAACATGTGCGTGCTTGCGCATTAAGGATATATCCGCTGAGACTATCCGATGGAAGCTTTTTCATTTCTCTTTGACTGGAGAAGGTAGACATTGGTATGATCTCCACGTTGAGAGTGTTAAAGGTGACTGGAGAGCATTGTGTGCTGAATTCTGCCTCTAATTCTATCCTATCTCTAAGATAGTAGACCTTCGTTTAGAAGTTCTATCCTTAAGACAAGGGAAGAAGGAGACTCTAACTGAAGCCTGGGAACACTTTAACTATTTTACTCATTCTAGACCTAGTCTATCTATACTAGACTCCGTTCTACTTCAACATTTCTATAAGGGTCTGAATAGAAAAACTTCTAAATTCCTCAACCTTGTTTCTGGAGGATCATTCTTGCATATCACTCTTGATGTTGCGAGAAATGTCCTTACCAAGATTCACAAAAATGAAACACCTTTAGAGAAGCTAGTAGAGGAAGAAAATTTGATAGTTGATCAGGAATTCATACCTACCACATCTCAACCTACAACTATCAATGAGCCTGAACCACAGGAGGAGGAAGAAACTCCACTTCCAGACTTCATGCTCGAGATCGAGGATGATATATTCACTGATTATAGAAACACCTCGAATTATTATGCCATTAGGAGACCACAGAAGTCTAAAAAATCATCACTTAGTGAAGAAGTCTTAGATCCTTCTGATAAGGCTTTTCTCAAGCAAAATACAAAAGAGCTTGTGTCGATTATAAGTAATGAATGGTTGAAAGAGTCAGAGCTTTCTTCTGATGTTATCCGGGTTGAATTCACTTCAACAACCATACCTTGCCAAATCCACAAGACTTCTTTCAAAGCATTATACAATCCTGTTGTAGGAGTTAACATTATGTCTGCAACATATACTCAAGATCTTTTAAAAGACATACCCTTAACCCCAACAACAAAGTTTCTAAAAAGTCCTTTAGGCCACATTCTCCCAAGTTTGGGAATCCTCTATATCTTACCTATTAATGTGAAAAGGATGAGAGTTCACTTGAGCTTTTATATCTTTGATGTTATAGAGTTTGACGTATTTGTTGGACTGCCTATAGAGAGACTTTTGCAAGAAGGACAAAAAGAGAATCTAAATATTAGTCTTGGGAAGAATTTCAATCTATCTATATCTATAACTCATGCTCTCAATGCTAAGACTGAGACAATTCCTGAGCCTGATCCTATAGAAGAAGTCTTAGAGACATCCTTTGAATCTCTTCTAGAACCAGATTTTGAAGATGATTCTAAACCACTAGATGAGGAAGGAGACAGTCTGCTAGAACCTGACCCTCTAGATGAGTTTGAGGAACCATCTAAGCCTCCCATAGAACTCAAACCCTTGCCTTTTGGTCTTAAATATGCTTTTCTAAATAATGATCAAGAATCCCCTGTGATCATAAGTGATAAACTCTCTCAGAAAGAAACCTTTCGATCAATTACAGTCCTAGAGAAGCATAGATCTGCTTTTGGCTATTCACTCCAAGATCTTAAAGGAATCAATCCTGTTCTTTGCACCCATCGTATTCTTACAGACCCTGAGATAACACCTTCTAGAGAACCACAATATAGGTTGAATAATGTGATAAGAGAGGTTGTTAAGAAAGAGGTTTTGAAACTGTTACACGCTGAGATTATATATCCTATGCCATACAGTGAGTGGGTAAGCCCTGTGCAAGTTGTGCCTAAGAAGGGAGGCATGACAGTTGTTAAAAATGACAAGAATAAATTAATCCCACAAAGAACCGTCACTGGATGGAGGATGTGTATTGACTACCAAAAAAAAAGGCTTAAAAAAATCAACAAAGAAAATCATTTTCCACTCCCCATCCATGGAACTTATGTCCATATAGAACTTATGAATGTCTTTTTTGACTATGTAATGCTCCAACTTCATTTCAAAGATGCATGATGTCTATATTCTCTGATATGATTGAAGTGATAATAGAAGTTTTCATGGATGACTTTTCTGTATATGAAAAAACTTTTGATAAGTGCCTTAAAAACTTAGATAAGGTTTGCAAAGATATAAGGAAAAGCACTTAGTCTTTAATTGAGAAAAATATTATTTCATGGTTAGAGAAAGAATAGTGCTTGGACATCTAGTGTCCGAAAGAGGGATTGAGGTAGACAGAGCTAAAATTGAAGTGATTAAACAACTACCTCCTTCCATTAATGTTAAAGGAATTCAAAGCTTTCTAGGCCATGCAGGTTTTTATCGACGGTTCATACATAACTTTTCATACATTGCTAGACCTCTAACAAACCTGCTAGCTAAGGATGTTCCCTTTGAATTTGATGATGCATGTTTACAAGCTTTTGAAACTCTTAAGAAAGCACTCATCTATGCACCATCATCCAACCCCCTGATTGGTCGCTGTCTTTTGAATTGATATGTGATGAAAGTGATTATACTGTGGGGGCAGTTTTGAGACAAAGTGAAGACAAGAGGCATCACGCAATTGCATATGCTAGCAAAACTTTGATAGGACCTCAACTCAATTATGCAACTACTAAAAAGAGCTTCGGCGTTGTTTTTTTGCTATAGACAAGTTTAGATCTTACTTAGTAGGAGCAAAGGTAATTGTTTATACTTGATCACCTTGCTCTTAAATATCTGCTCACTAAGAAAGATTCTAAACCCCGACTCATAAGATGGATTTTGCTACTCCAAGAATTTGACTTAGAAATAAAAGATAAAAGGGGAGTAGAAAATTCTGTTGCCGATCACTTGTCTAGAATACAATTTAAGAATATGCAAAAACTACCAATCAATGACTCTCTTCGAGATGACACGCTCTACGCCATCTCTAGATCAGATCCCTAGTACACAAATATTGTCAATTTTATTGTTGCAGGATATGTACCACCAGGGGCAAACAGGAGAAAGCTTATCTATGAAAGTCATCTACACATATGGGATGATCCTTACCTCTTCCGAGTATGCTCTGATGGATTATTCCGGAGGTGTGTACCAACTGAAGAAGGACTACGGATTATTGAAACATGTCACTCAGCACCATATGGAGGTCATTATGGAGCATTCCGCACTCATGCAAAGATCTGTGTTGGTATTTCTAACGTCACTGCAATAAAACCCAAATCTCTATCCCACGCAATGACACTAGAAATGTTGGTACTAATTAACTTGCCTTTAGCAACTAGCCACTAGCCTCTCTACCCTTACTCCTAACTATGAAACTAGGTTGTCATCCCAATTGTAAAGCTAGGAATAAACTCTGGTACTAAATCTTATCATTTTATGTGACTAGGCAGAAATAAAGATAACTAAGAATGATTCTGTAAGTGGACAGATAATTACACTATTGTAGCATTTTACCTAGAGTATTACCATGTTGTCATTTATATTCTACCACTGGGAAAGGCATTGCTAAGAACCTACTCTATAGTAATGATAACCCGTATATATGCAGTGAATAAGAGATGTAGCCAATGTCAACTCTACTCAATAATAGGAAGGTGTCACAAGATAAACAATAGATAAATGATAAATATGATAAATATGATCAGTCATCTCCTAATGATACTAATCCCATCATAGCACTCTAATCATGTCAGCGTTTATCTAATCAGGTAATAGAGAAATAACTTCTAAGTATTCAAGCTACAGTCAAAACTACTTCATTTAGTGCAAGTATGTCTAACAATCATGGCTAATTTATACTACTATAGTTCCCTAACACATCAGAGCAATGTATAGGAGAAGATGAGTACATGAACCTCCTCTTAACCTGACAATCCCACTCTACCAATCCACCATACGGGGGAAGGCCTACAAAGGACTCAATGGGTCTGTCACACCCACGATCTATCTCACTACCCGGCATGACTGGGGATACTCGCAGATAAGCAAAGCATCTAGACACCATGTCTATATATTGCCTACCACTCACCATACAATTGAATAGATGAGTGCTATACGAACCAGTGCATGAATATAATAGCAAACTAACTATACTAGACATATTGAAGTAGACAGTGAACAATGCAATCAAGAACATAATAATGAAGAACAATGTTGCTAGTAATAATCGTACAAACATAGATATTACAATAAAAAAGAAAAGTTTAAGAACTATACCAGACTCTTCTCTTCTTGACAACGTCGGGAATTCTAGATCGATGAAGAACTTGACTTCCTCTACTCTAGATCTAACTAGGCCAAACTATGAACTAGAAGGCTATGAGAAACTAGAACTTGAAGCTTTAAATGACTTGATCACCAAATATCTCGAGATGGAATGAATGAGTTGTTGAATGAATTAGGGTTTTCAGAAGGAGGTCTGGCTCTGCTTATATAGCCCGGTGGGATGCACGACAGCCGTTTGATGAAACCGACTTTACGTAGGGCTGAGATTGATCCTCAAAGGCGGTGGAGAAACATTCCAGAAGGTGAGATGTGGGCCCCATAGGGGGGTGCCGCCGACATTTCTGGTGGGGCCGGCTGGCCCCACCTGGAGGTGGCTATTCCCCTCCTTCGCTCCGGTGTCTTCTAGATCCTTCTAGAGTAGTTTGGTGTATTCCTAAGTTTTGGATAATTCCATGGTGTAGATTTGTAGTTATGCCCTTTTTTCGGTGTTTTCTGGATTAATCCCTAAAAACTGGTAAATCATCAAAACTCGTGGAAATTGTTAGATAAAACCCTAGCCTTCTAGATATTGATGTATGTTTCATGCCTTTTGATATATGAAATGTTGACGCTATCCACCATCAACAACTCCCCCAAGCTTACCTTTTGCTAGTCCCTTAGCAAAACCCAGAGTTGGATCAGGAGTTGCTACAATGCTTTTATTCTAACAAGTACACATGCTTTTAAACAAGAATTTTCTCTGGATTAGACAAAACTGCTCTAACTTTCAAACTTACCCATATTACCTTAAACTGTAGAGTTTTTAACCTTTACGTGAGTCTTGAGTAATTGAAAGACAGAACAATCAAGTCAAGCACTACGTCTCAAATTCTTCACTCAACTAGTATTCTAGAGTTTTGCAAGTTTTTGCAATAAAACTCAGAGCTTAACTGTATGACACCCCCAGTCTCTAAAAAGTATGTGGTATTTATGGATCTCACTGAGGCATCAATGATGTCATGCCTTCCTAATTCTAGGGATTATAGTGGAGTTTATAGGAGTGGCATTAAACAAGGATAAACATACTTGCAATTCATATATTGTAAAGTCAAACAATGGATCTATAGAGAATCGAGTCATACAATCAAATCAAGATGTGCATGTGTGTGAAATATGGTGGATAGGTGTATAAGTAGTGGCTAATTCTAATCCTACTTTTGCTCTTTAAAATGAATCTCTTTTCTTTCTTAGACTTCAGAACTTCTCAGGAAAACGTGGGCTATCTTTATTCTTTTTCTCTTTTTTTCTCTCCTTTTTCTTTTCATTGGGAGGCGGGCATCTAAATACCCATTGTTTTAATGCTGGGACACTTGTCCATCTTTTACTCCCTTTTTATTTTTGCATAGCCACATGCATCCTTAGATATAATAATTGATTGAAGAGATAACAATAAAGAACTTAGAGCAATTAAACAAAGGCAGTCCTATGGGTTTATGTATATTTTTGGATGTTCTCTCCCAGTGTAGAAGAAAAACATTTTGGGGTGGAGATGGATAAAAGTGGAAAATGGTTGCGCTTACTCTCAGGGTGAGAGTAATACATATATGGATGGAATGTATGAGTGATCTTGATTTTAAAAGCATGACAAGACTCTTTTAGTATACGACAAAGGTTGACTAAACTCAATGAAAGCAAGTAGCATAAATGAGCAAAGGTTTTCTATTCTAAATGTGTATCATGTATGGCTTTGGTAGGAATTTAACTTTGTCATACAAGAGCTCATCATGTAAGTGTTTGGAATTCTCAAAAGATAAATCTCTAGAATTCAGCATCGTTAAGAATAAGATAAATAGCAGCTCAGACTTTCTTATATCATATCCGTCAATCACCTAGACTTAGCTCAAGCATATTACTCCACAAGTTTTAGGCTCATAGTAAATTATCAAGTTAAAGCAATCTTGTACAAAACTTAGGAGAACTCAAGGTCAAAAACTAGGTACTTGAAAGACTTCTAGCAGAGTAACTATTCATCATTTCCAAGACAAAAATTCCTAGTTCATAGTTGACTCTAAGACTAACTAAAACTTCTTTTTATTGATTTTAAGATTTTATTTAACTAAAGACTCTTAAAGACTCAACAGACGTGGACCTTCATGTGCCCACATATTTTTGGTATTTTATAACTATAAGATAGACTCGATAAATCGCATAGGTATAGTTACCTGATAACTAGGGATGCTCCTCTCCCAAGCTAGATGTTTGCCATATTTTCTTGAATAATCTTTCGAGTAAACTTAGCAGTGGTGACCCACTGACCGGTCTCACTCTTTTATAGTATAGTCCTGTAAAAGTGTACTCTAAGAAGAAAACCAAAACTCGAGGCTCAAATATGATAATGGGTTAGCGGTCAACCAGATGAGTAATTGATTATCTTGATGAGCAGATATGGATGTGTCGCATGATTCTTTTTATATATATCTTTTTTTATTTATAATGCAAAGGAATGAAAATTTATTTTTTTGTGCTACCGTCATGAATATTCTTACGGGGTAAACCATGAGTCTAATCCTTTGGAGCTTTTTTTAAAGTAGTAAAGAATTTTTATTTTCTTTTCTAAACATACAAAAGAATAAATGTACTAAAGTAATTAGATAACTACCATTGTTACCTTATGGCAAGGGTACAAAATTTGAAGTCTTCCGACAAGACTAGGTCGAAAAGAGTACTTACTTGTAGAATTCATTGTCTGAAGACGCCTCAGACAATTCTTCATTTTGCCATGATGTCTCTTTATTCTCTTCCAACCATCTTTGATTTTGTTCTTGTATTTCTCTTGCTTCTTGTTCAGCAATTTGCTCCATTCTCTTAGCTTCTTTGTCCCACTCGCTCCAGCGAGGTTCTATTGCTTCTTGCTTAGTGATTTGATCCATGTACCTTGTAGCTTCATCAGAATAGTCTTCTCCTTCCTTCCTTGAGAGCAGGTTCGCTCTATGGCGAGATCGGCGTCTCCTGTTTCGAATCTTCTAGGATGAATTATTGTCAGTGTAACTATTAAAGTCATAACGTACCTTCCAGCGGGGAGATGAAAGTGAACTTATCCAGATCTCATGTAGAGGATTGCATTGGCGGTGTTGAGGAAAGGTCTTCCCAAAATAATAGGTGTATCGTCATCTTCCTGCATGTCAAGAACCAAAAAATCTGCAGGTATATAATAATCTTTAATCTTTACCGTGACGTTCTTCACTATGCCTTCTGGGAATCTTGTTGATAAGTCCGCCATCTGCAACTGTATATAGGTTGGGTATAACGGTTCATCACCAAATAGATAATTATATGCTACCTTTGACATAACGTTGATCCCTGATCCAGTGTCACAAAAGGTCTTTGAAAAAACCATTTGCTTAATTGTGCATTCAATAGTCAGGACTCCTGGGTCTTCTCTTTTGACAATGTATGGTGGTGCTAACAGGTGGTCATATTCGGTGTTAACCGAATTGATCAATTGAACCGTCTCTTCTGGGATTTGACTGAGCTCACTCTTCCTCCTTCTTCTATTGTTGTTGTTCTTCTTCTTGGGTTCAGCTGGTTGTTGGGCTTGCTCATATGGCCTCTGTGGGAATGCGGGGGTTGTGAGGATATGGTTCTTGAATGAGAACTTCTCCTTTTTGTTCTTGATGGACAACACAATCTTGGCATGCTCCGCATAGATGATGGCTTTAGTTGTGCATAAGAAAGGTCGGCCTAGTATGATGGGTGCTCTTTCGTCTCCTCTAGTCTCCATGACTACAAAGTCAATGGGGACATAGGATTGTCCCACTCGAACAATAGCTTCTTCCAAAACTCCTTCGGGGTAGCAAATGGACTGATCTGTAAGCTACAAACGCATGGTTGTGTACAACAAAGGATCTCCTAGAATCTTTTCATAAATTACCTTGGGCATAATGTTGACACTTGCGCCAAAATCACAGATAGTCTCTAGAAAGGTGTGACATCCTATTGAGATAGGAATGACAGGCCTTTCAGGGTCTCCTTTCTTTTCAGGGAGTGAGTGGTCAACCCACTGCACATCCGCTGGTTGAGTGTAGTAATGACCTACATTGTGAATATCGACAAGATTTGCAGTTTCTAAATCTTCTAGTTGGCCCGGAGCCTTACCTTTTTCTATTGGAGGAACAGTAGCTGCCAATTGAGCTAATTGTGATTCTAACATTTTATTGAAGCTGTGTTGGTTTTTAATAACAGAAGCAAAAGTATCTAGTCTAGTGTTTATGTTTTCTAAAGCTTTATCATTCAAAGTTACCTTTTTGAAACATTTAGTCTAGCAATTTAGATTGACTAGCAACTAGGTCTCGTAAAGGTGGCAAATTATAATTGATGTAATTATTGTTACCTTAGAAATTACCTTGTCGTGGTTGCTAATTCCATCCTTGATTTGATTGATTCCATCCTTGATTTGTTTGATTCAATCCTTGACCTTGTCGAAGACGATAATTGGTATTATTGTTGATGTAGTTCACAACCTCTTGGAATTCAGGACAGTTGACTGCTGAGTGTCCTGTGTTTCCACATTCTTCACAATTCATTTAGGAACCATTAATGTGCATGACTTCTCTCTTCTCAGTGTCTCTATCTTCAAGCTTCTTCATAATGAGGTCTAGCTTTTCAGTGAATGTATCGACTTTCTTGAGATGATGAGTGCCTCCTCCTCTCTTACGAGGTTGAGTGTGTTCTTCATTCCAGCTTTGATTTGAGACCATCTTCTCAATGAGTGCTGTTGCATCGGTGAGCTTAAGTGATAAGAAAGCTCCTCCAGCTGCAGCATCCATGGACTCACGAGTACTGGAGACTAGTCCATGATAGAAAGTCTGCATAAGTATCAATCCTCCATTCCATGATGAGGGCATTCTGCGATGTAATCTTGAAAACATTCCTATGCCTCGGCGAACGATTCATCATGTTGCTATTGAAAGCTTGAGATCTTCCCACGCAGTGTAGTGGTCTTGCCTGTTGGAAAGAATCTAGTCAAGAAAGCAGTAGAGCATTTGTCCCATGTAGTGTTGGTTGCCTTGTTGTTATAGAACCATTGTTTTGCTTTTCCTAGCAGTGAAAATAGGAATAGGCGAAGTAAGATAGCATCTTTTGGTACATCTTTGATCTTGAAGGTGTTGCATATCTCCAAAAAGTGTTGTAAGTGTGCACTTGCATCTTTATGTGCCTTTCCACAAAACTGATTTGCTTGCACCATAGTGATAAGCGTAGGCTTGAGCTCAAATCCATTGTTTCTGATATCGACATTAGGTCCAGTACGGATGTTGGCGGTTGTTGGAGCAGAGAATTCACGTAGCGTCTTCTCAGCCATGGCTTCAAAAACTAGTGTCAAGTTAACTTCTAATCCTTCTGATTCTTCTCCTTCAAATAATGGAGCTTGCTCTTGTGAAGAACAAGTTTCAGTGGAGGGTGTTCTTGATGGTGATTCAAAAATGTCCCTCATTCTTGTAAACTTCCTTCTTCTTAAGAGTTTCTCTGGATCTTCGGTGTAATTGTCCAGGAGATCAAAAACCATTCATTCATTCATTACCCTGCATAAGATACACAAGCGCATCTAAACAAGGGTAATCCTATTTTGAGTTAGAGGTCCATTGGGTGATCGATCTTATTGTGGTGCATATGGTTATCAATACTTTTCCTAAGTTTATTAGTCTTCCCCGGCAACGGCGCCAAAAATGCTTGTTGGCATTTCTAACGTCACTGCAATAAAACCTAAATCTCTATCCCACGCAATGACACTAGAAATATTGGTACTAATTAACTTGCCTTTAGCAACTAGCCACTAGCCTCTCTACCCTTACTCCTAACTATGAAACTAGGTTGTCATCCCCAATTGTAAAGCTAGAAATAAACTCTAGTACTAAATCTTATCATTTTATGTGACTAGGCAGAAATAAAGATAACTAAAAATGATTCTGCAAGGGGACAGATAATTATATCATTGTAGCATTTTACCTAGAGTATTACCAGGTTGTCATTTATATTCTACCACTGGGAAGGCATTGCTAAAAAGCTACTCTATAGTATTGATAACCCGTATATATGCAGTGAATAAGAGATGTAGCCAATGTCAACTCTCCTCAATAACAGGAAGGTCTCACAAGATAAACAATAGATAAATGATAAATATGATAAATATGATCAGTCATCTCCTAATGATACTAATCCCATTATAGCACTCTAATCATGTCAGTGTTTGTCTAATCAGGTAATAGAGAAATAACTCCTAAGTATTCAAGCTACAGTTAAAACTACTTTATTTAGTGCAAGTATGTCTAACAATCATGGCTAAGTTATACTACTATAGTTCCCTAACACATCGGAGCAATGTACAGGAGAAGATGAGTACAGGAACCACCTCTTAACCTGACAATCCCACTCTACCAATCCACCGTATGGGGGAAGACCTACAAAGGACTCAATGGGTCTGTCACACCCACGATCTACCTCACTACCCGGCACGACTGGGGATACTCACAGATAAGCAAAGCATTTAGACACCATGTCTACATATTGCCTACCACTCACCATACAATTGAATAGATGAGTGCTATACGAACCAGTGCATGAATATAATAGCAAACTAACTATACTAAACATATTGAAGTAGATAATGAACAATGCAATCAAGAACATAATAATGAAGAACAATGTTGCTAGTAATAATCATACAAACGTAGATATTACAATAAGAAAGAAAAGCTTAATAACTATACCAGACTCTTCTCTTCTTGATAACGTCGGGAATCTAAGATCGATGAAGAACTTGACTTTCTCTACTCTAGATCTAACTAGGCTAAACTATGAACTAGAAGGCTATGAGAAACTAGAACTTGAAGCTTTAGATGACTTGATCACCAAATATCTTGAGATGGAATGAATGAGTTGTTGAATAAATTAGGGTTTCCAGGGAGAGGTCTGGCTCCGCTTATATAGCCCGGTGGGATGCACGACAGCCGTTTGATCAAACCGACTTCACGTAGGGCTGAGATTGATCCTCAAAGGCGGTGGAGGAACATTCCAGAAGGTGAGATGTGGGCCCCATAGGGGGTGCCGCTAGGCATTTCTGGTGGGGCCGGCCGGCCCCACCTGGAGGTGGCTCTTCCCCTCCTCCGCTCCGGTGTCTTCTAGATCCTTCTAGAGTAGTTTAGTGTATTCCTGAGTTTCGGATAATTCTGTGGTGTAGATTTGTAGTTATGCCTCTTTTTCGGTGTTTTCTAGATTAATCCCTAAAAACTGGTAAATCACCAAAACTCATGGAAATTGTTAGATAAAACCCTAGCCTTCTAGATATTGATGTATGTTTCATGGCTTTTGATATATAAAATGTTGACGCTATCCACCGTCAACAATCTGGCAAAGTGAATTCTTTTGGCCAACCATGTATAAAGACACCAAGAACTTCATCCGAAGATGTGGACATGTCAAAGGCACAGTAATATCAATTCTAGAGATGCCATGCCACTCACCAACAATCTTCAGATAGAGCTCTTTGATGCCTGGGGAATTGACTACATGGGACCATTTTCAAAATCAGACAACTATGAGTACATTCTAGTGGTAGTTGATTATGTTTTCCAAATGGGTAGAAGCCATGCCATGCAAAGCTGCAAATTCCAAGAACTCCAAGAAAATGTTTCATAAGACAATATTTTCAAGATTCGATATCCCAAAGATGGTGATTAGCGATGGAGGAACTCACTTCATTGACAAGGACTTTCACAAGTACTTGATGAAGCAAAGAGTTCAACATTATGTCGCTACTCCATACCACCCACAAACAAGTGGCCAAGCAGAGACTTCTAATAAGCAAATCAAGAACATTCTACAAAAAACAATCAACGAGATGGGGACTGCCTAGAAGAAAAGGCTACCTAAAGTATTATGGGCATACTGGACAGCTTATAAGACACCTCTTGGCATGTCGCCTTATCAACTTATCTATAGAAAGACCTGTCACTTGCCAGTAGAGCTAGAATTTAAGGCTCACTAGGCAATCAAGAGATGGAACATGGATTTAAAGGCCGCCGGGACAAGAAGAAAGATGCATCTCTCAGAACTTGATGAATGGCGAGAAAAAGCATATCACAACGCTAAAATCTATAAAGAGAGGACCAAGAGGTGGCATGATAAGAGAATCAAGAAGAAGAGCTTCAGCCTCGGAGATAAAGTACTATTATTCAATTCTAGGGTGAGGTTATTTAGGCATGGTAAACTCCAAAGCAAGTGGGAAGGGCCATTCACGGTGGTTAATGCATCATCACATGGAGCGGTGACACTTCAAAACAACGAAGGTACGTTATTCAAGGTAAATGGCCAACGCCTTAAGATTTTTCTAGAACCTTCTAGACTACCTGAGGAGTTAGATGAAATTTATTTTCTGGCTTTTCCCTAATTTATTAAAACTACCACCTCCACCGCGAATTGGGCCACGACAGGAGAAAATTTGGAGAGATAACGGGCCAAGTATGCACCATGCGAAAGGGCACTAGAAACCGGGCCAGGGTGGGACAGGCCGGTCCCACCCCAGACCGGTCGGTCTGTACCTGCGCCGTCTCGCGGTCCGCCGCTTCCCGGTGCGTAGCTTGATCCATTGGGGTTTTGAATATTCGGCCGTGATGCGCATTCACCACCGCCTGTTCGCGATAGATCCTCGGGATAGATTAGGATGGAATGCCCGCTACCTCAAACAATCAGGACTATATAAACACCCCCTGGGGTCATTCTCCTCTCATCCCAAGAGCTCTCCTCTCTCAAACCATAGCAAGGAAGCTCTCCACCTCTCCACCTTTCACCAAATGGCTAGCCCAAACCACCCATACACAGTCGAAGAGCCGGAGGATATCCTTCCACTGGCGGTCATCCCGCTGAAGCAGCTGGCAGTGGTGCCTTCGAAGGAGATCGTCCCGGTGCCATCGAAGGAGGTCATCCGAGCTCGACCTCGAGGAGCACCAATGGAGGAAGCCTTCTATGCCCAGGCTATCAAGAGGCCTGCCATTGCTCCACCAGCTCAGCGACTGCTCCTAGGTGACAAGCCACGACAGCCAGGTCAACCTAACATCGCTCTCCCCCAAGGCACTAAGTTACCTACCTCCTAGAGAGGGGGAGAGGCTGCTGCAAGTCACCACCAAGTTTGTGATGGTGACTGGTGCAAAGTACACCAATGCCAAGGACCGAGTGACTTTGGAGGGTGTGCGGGTGGATCCAAGCAATGTGAAGTTCACTCCACCTCCAAGGACCAAACCGGAGCCCCCAAAGAAGAAGGCGAAGACTGCACCTACACCAAGACAGCCTCACTTGACCTTGACCACACTAGAGACCAGGATAGACCTTCAGGCCCAAGCCCTTTCAGATGCACTAAAGGTCCTAGGGACCACTGTGCAGCGCATAGGCAACCTAGAGAATAAGCATGAGCAGCTGCGTGTCAAGCACAAAGCGCTCAAGGCTAGGGTCAAGGAGCTAGAGAAGAAGAACTAGAGATGTAACACCCCAGGTTTTACGCAATATGAGATCCCACCATGTCATCATGTTATGCATTAAGTATCATGTTTATCAATTCAATGATAATGCAATTAGCCTATAATCATATGCCTCATTAAATTGATCACCAAGCATTAAATGCATTAGTGCATTTTATGGTGTTAATGATCCTTGTATAAGTAATGTTTTGTCTTGTGTGCTAATCTTGTTTTGAGGTGTTAATTCTGCTTTATGATCATAGCTTGATGTGCTTGCTAATAAAGTGAAAAGCACTTAAATTTCACTTACATGTTTGATTAAGTTTATAAAAGTCATTAACATAAAATCAACCTTGGTGTGTAAAAGTGTTTGGCTAACTATGTCTAACATCCTAAACATGTTTATCAAGTTCAATTATGTAAAAGAAAGAATCGAATTTGGATTTGGAATTCAAATTCCAAACCCTAGCCTGAGTGGCTAAGTCTGGAAGTTTGAATATCATTTTCAATTTTGAGTAGCTAACCATAATTAATTTTGCAAGTAAAAGTTGCCAAACTTTGGTACCATTTCAAAGTATGAACTTTGTACTTTGAAAGTGTGCCATTGGTTGGGTTTGAAACTCCTTGCAACATCATTAATTAATTGCCCAAAGAATCAATTTGAAATACCTTTTCCAAAAATCCAGAAATATTTTCTAAGTCTGGAATTCTATTTGCTTGATTCAATTTCTAGGGCTGTGCAAAATAGTTTTTCACAAATAAAATTTTTGAATCTGATTCATTGTGTGATAGTAAAAAGTTTGTACTTGAGTATCATGAAATTGGTTGAGATTGTTTGCAGTGGGTTAGCCCTTAATTAAATGCTAAACTTTGCTAATCACTGTAATGAACTCTGTTTTAACTGAATAAGGTGTGCTCAGTTTGTTTTTACTCATGTTTAATAGTTTGTGGTTTGCAAACTATTTGGAATTAGCTTGTGATCTTTTAAGTAAAGTTGTAGCACAGCTATAGGAGAGTGCCATGGTGCCACTGGTTTGCAGTTTGGATCCTTGAGCAGGGAATTAGAGAGCGTTAAACATAGTAGTTTCAGACTGCTACAGTAACCGAAGGGGAGAAATTCCCTTTCTCCTCTGCCGTGCCCATGCCGGCCGGTCGTCGCCGCCGTGGCTTCGTCTCCGGCTATTCCGCGTGCGTTGCCACGCCGTGAGCCCTCCAGCAGCTTCGCCATCGCGCTGGCCATCTCCTCGAAGCGTCGCCACTCTCTTTTATACACCAGAGACGTCGGCGGACTCTCCTTTCTCCTCTCAGTGTCGCCGCCGTCATCTCCACCCGTCGCCCAAATTCGAGCTCCACGCTCCATTGCCACTCCCATCACCTTGCCACCAGTTCCGCAGTCCCCTAGCGCCGCTCTGGAAACCACCAACACGAGCTCTCCTCGTCGGAGTAGGCCGTGCGGCTTCTTCTCTCGGGGGCTGGCCACCGAGCACCGCCGCAGCCGCTCGCCCTGACCAGGAAGCCTCTAAGCCTTTTTCGCAACCAAAGCCGTGCCCCAGCACCGCTGTGACCCCGCGAGGTTCATCGGCTAGTCACCGCGGTCTCTACCGCGGCAGAGACGCTGGAACGCAGCCTCGCCGTCGATGCGTGCTCCGATTCCTCCGCCACCGAGCTCCGCCTCGCTGCGGCCAGCCCTCTCCGTCACTCCTCCGGCCAAACCAACCCCACCACTCGCTTCGCCTAGCCTCCGTGAAGCTAACCGACCCATCAGTTCCATCGCTACCGCCTCCACCGCGTCGGAACGCGGCAGCGCCGCCATGTCCATCGTCGCCGTTCCGCCATAGCCATCGCCAAGCTTCAACCGAACCCTAATCCGGCCAACTAACCCTGCAGGGAGGTCCGCTAGCTCGTGGGGATCCTGCTGGTATGCTTGCCACCGCCGGAGAGATCGCCGCCCGGGGGAAAACGGCGGGGCAACGCCGGCTGCCCGCCAGCGCCAGCCCTTGGCGCGTTGGCTGACCAGCCAGCGGGGCCGCCCCATCAGAAAAAGAGAGAGAAGAGGGAGAATGAAGGCCGGGCGGGCCGGACCAGTTGGGCCGTGCCCAGGTCCAATAGTAAGGAAACGTTTTTCCTTTTTCTAATTTGTTTTTCCTGTCCTGATTTTTGATAAATCATAATTAAATATTATGAGCTCAGAAAAATATGAAATAAATTTATTTATGATTCTCATGATGTGTAGTTTCATAGAAAAATATGTTTGCAGCATGTTAATTACTTTTGTCATGATTAATAATTGTCTCTTTTAATTAATAAATGGCAAGTGTTTGATTTTTGTAGAGTAATTTATAAATCCCAAAATCATGAAATTTATTTTGTGAACTAATTAGATGATAATGATCTTAATTATGAAGTTTGATCATGTTTTGACTAATTTTTGTTTTATGCTTAATTAATACCTTAATTAATTAATGATTAATTAGTTAATTTCTTGATTAATTAGAGTTTAATTAATCTTTAATTAACATATTTAATTAGTGGCTTCAACAACTGTAAAAATGATTAATAAATTAGTAATTAATCTTTAATCACTATTAGGGTTGCTTGATTTTGGAATTGAGTGATGACCCTAGGTCATTAACCCTAATGACCTTCGGCAAATTCAATTACGTTGATTGAGTACCGTTAATCCATCCTCGTCAATGCTAATTATGATTTCTTGATGCAACTATACCGTAAAGGAAAGTTGTACTCAACCTTCTTTTGTTCATTGTCTTGCATCATGCACCATGTCAAGCATGACATTGAAACTCGCATCATTTCATTTCGTATAGTTTACGTGAGATTGAAGATTTCCGTTGGTCAAGCTTCAGAGAAGATTCACGGTGATCCAACCCTGATGAGGTGAATGCACCAAAGATGCCGATATCAAGACTAACAAGCTAACCTTCTCTGCAACACAGGCAAGCCCCGGATGCATTTAACCCTTCCTTGAATTCCGAAAGTCCTTTATAATTTTATGTTGATGATATGATGCATTAGGTGCAGGAGTTTTGTGATATCCTATCTGATGCATTCACCTTCCTTTAGATATAATCCCCAAAACCTGTTTTGATTTAAAAATGCTTAGTACATACTTCGCTCTGCTGATAGCATAGGCCTTACAAATAAAATGTTTTTCAAAGTTTGATAACAATATCCTCTTTGAGAAAAGTTATAAAAACCTAATGTTGCTTATTGTTTATCCTTTACCTTGGCCGGGTCAAGGGTACTCAATAAGAA
The DNA here is from genome assembly GCA_015844335.1 of Chrysopogon serrulatus. Lineage (NCBI taxonomy): Eukaryota > Viridiplantae > Streptophyta > Magnoliopsida > Poales > Poaceae > Chrysopogon > Chrysopogon serrulatus. The sequence goes on along the minus strand of JADLZL010005073.1, from coordinate 15,496 downwards.
CATGATGATGAGTAAATTGAGACGCCGGTGGAGTGACTTGCATCAGGAAGGGCTAGTGCCCTAGTGTAGTGTCGTCCACTTGTGTCGGTTAAGGACCGTCCGTTGTTTGGCCCTGGGATCATGAGATTATTGGATAGTACTAGTCACATGCTAATGGCGATAAGCTCCCCTTGGACTATCCATGACGAGAACGGGGAAGGAAAAGTATCGTTGTACCCATCCTACGAGCGCACCGTCGATGTACTGACGGCGTAGGGAGGTGGTGTACTGTACTCTCACGGCTAGGGCCCGTTCTGGTATGGAGAAATTCAAGCGTTGAGTTGATGTTTGTAAGACGTTTGGTCCTGCATACATTGTGTGGCTAGGAAGCCCCAGTTGGATATATAAAGCGATCCAAATCGGCATTGCTCCACGATATGGGAGAGTTGATCCGAGCCCCGGCATCGTAGTAATGATGGAAGTTGTTGAGATTGGAAAGTTTTGAAATCATTACTTGATTAACAAGTGATTGTTACATTAAGGATCGGCTTAGTCTCTTTTGCGTAAAGGTGTCTTTTGATCTTGCTAAAGCCTTACCTTGATTCCCCACTAGCTAGCATTCCTGAGTCTTCTCCTCAATTTTTAGTCGGGTAAGTCTTGCGGAGTACTTTTGTACTCAGGGTTTGTTTGACCCCTGTTGCATGTACTAACTGTTGCTGCTAAGTTCGATCATACCAGTAGGCTTGGCATGATCGAATATCTCCTACCTGAGGTGTTCTCCTGCAGGTGTTCTATATCTCCTTCTTACTTCCGCAAACCCAGTTAAGTTTTGTTTAATTAAAACTCTGATCAAGTGTAGTCATATCTTTTATAAATCTTTCACTACTCTATTGTATTTGAGTAAAAACGGTTGTAATACTACAATATCTCTGTAAGAATTTGATCTTGGAGAATCGTGGTGTCATCGGGGTTTCACCCGATAGAACGTTTTAAATTATGTGGTACACAAGCACAGCCGACAGAGGTCTTAGGGACAATGTCAGGTGCTTGTGGGCCATATAATTTAGAAGGTTCTGCCACAAGAGATCGAGATGAGTAGGCAAACGTGTAATAATAATATTAGTTCGCTTAATCAGTTTAGTTAGTTCAGATTAGTTCGCTTAGTTAATTCAATTTATTCATTGTGTAATAAATGTGCCTAATGATAATAAATAAGTTGAGTCTTTAGAGTCATATCTCTCTATGGATATATGTCTGTTTTGTCTCCACCTTGTTGTGCATAAAAGAAAACAGAAAACAAGTGTGGGGAGATAACTCACAGGAACACTGAAGGAAAACCAAGCATACAGGACAACAGGAATCAGATACGCACTCCGAACACTCTCATATATTACCACTGAGCTTAATTGAATATCTTTTAATGAAACATGATTGCACCTCAAGGATGATTAGTTTAGTCATGACTTAAGGCAAGAATCACATAATTCATCTTCTGTAAAACTTGCCGCTGTTGGAAACTCTTTATAGGGACCTCATGCCTCTTAAGTTGTTGACAAGTACGAGATAGTAGAACATGAGAACCTGAATTTCTATGCCTAGTTATTGGAGCATTTATTTTAAAATATAAAAACAATAGCTAAGCTACTCCTCTGTGGTTTTCAAATGCCTATAAGCCATACATGATCATAAGCTTTCTACAAAAGTTGCTTGTCTTGCACTGAGCTCTGTCAGCTTTTGAGATCTGTGTTATAGAGATTTATCATGCTCCCAAGATCAAGATCCACTTACACTCCATACATGCACTATCCCTACACTGGAGGTAGGCACAACCTTTTCCATCTATATAGAAAATGTGCTGCTCTTACACTGAGAGTATGCACCCAAAAAGACTATTGGTAAGATCTTATTCACTTATGCTCTAATATTCTCAAAAATCTCTGTCTTTTGCAAAAAGTTTTCGTGCAGGAAGACATGGGCTATGCAAAAAGAAAATAAGAAGAGAGTTTTAAAAAAAATGAACAAGGGTCCAAATGCTAAAAAGAATAGTGGCACTTAGATGCCCAGCTCTCTGAAAAAGAAAAAAAAAAAAGAAAAAATCTACGATAGCCCATTGTCTCCGAGCACTCCAATTCAAGCAAGAGAGATATATCCTTCAAAGCATGAGCATAGTAGAATTAGGATAGCCACCATATATTTCACACATATGCACATATCTTGATCTAAGAGTATGACATCTCTCTCCTTGGGACTTTTACGCTAACTTAGTGACGTGTAAGGTAAGTATACTACTCCTTGCTAAACCTTCAAACTCCACATAAGCCTATTAGAGGTAGGTTACAAGGAAAGGCATTCACTCATTCATGCCTAAGTGAGAATCCACAAATACTACATATAATGAGTGACTTGAGAGGACCACATTGAGGAGCAGGTAAGCTATGTTTTATTTCAAAAATCTTGCACAAACCTCCAATAGACTTGGCGATGAGATAAAGGTAATCTGTTCAGCTGTTCTACTTTTTAACTCCCTAAAGTTGCATGGTAGACACTTTGAATCCCATAGTGCAGGAATAACCAGGAATGAACCTATGTTGATATCTTTGTCTGGAGTTATGTCTGAATTTATCCAACCTTTTCTCGAGGACGAGTAAAAGCCTAAGTGTGGGGGTGTTGTTGACGGTCCTTAATGTTCAAATTCAACCGTCAACTAACCTTCTAAAGTGATATAAAAGCAATCCATCTACCTAGAAGTAGGGCTTTGGCTAACGAATTCCACGAGTTTTGGTGAATCAGTGGTTTTGCAGGCATATACTGGAAACAACGCACTTTTGAGCTATAATACAACATAGAATGCAAGATTGGATGCCACGGCTATGCAGGAAGATTCCAGAAGGGACGAGAAGATTATGCATCGAAGAGGAGGACCAACGGCCACCAGGCCAGATCGGCCGGTCTGGCCCTGGACCGGTCGGTCTAGGCCCTAGCCCGCTCGCGGCCCGCTTCGCCCAGTTTGCTCCACCGCCTTTGAGGATTAATCTCCACCATCCGCCGAAGTCGGTTTGATCCAAGGGCTCACATTGATTCGCCAAGGCTATAAAAGGAGAGGCAACCCCCGGGAAAGGAGGATCTATTCTGAAGAAGAAGAACTTTATCGAGAAACCCTAGTTAGAATCCAGGGAGGTGTCTCTCGAATAGACATACCTCTCTAGAGTTAGCATTCCAAGAGAGAGCTAGTTCTATACCTCTAGAAGCTAGTTCTATATTAGAAATAGAGAGATAGAGTCAAAGAGAGAGTTTTGAAGGAAGTATCGGCCTGTCGGTGCTGCCTCTACGGCTTGTATCTGAGATTGCTTTGGAATCGACTTCAGAGTTCAAGTAAGTAACACTTTTATCTTGTTTTACCGGTTTGTGACTCTTTTGAGTACTTTAATCCTTGTAGTTCTTAGGTTAGAGTAGTATTCGTAGTGTAAGCGTGGTGCTTAGACTTCGTTACTCGTAGATGTACCCTATCTTTCGGATTTGGTGGTAGCTCGCGGAGGTGACTCTATAGCTCCGTTGAATCTTATATAATCCACTATCCCATCGGTAGGCCGAGCAGGAGAATAATTGGTAGTTGGATTACAATTTTGCCTATAGTCTTCTATTCAATTCCCCCGTGAAACATCCTAGACATACCTTACTTGAGCCTGAATTAGAAGCCTTATTTGTCTTCTCTATATCCCTATCTTCTACAGCCTTGTTTGCTACTCAGGTGGTTATGTTGTAGTTTAGAATACTCTCACACATCTTCCTTTGGGTTTGATATTAAAACTAGGTCTATTCATCCAGTGAAGTGCTACATCGTATCCATGCGCTTACGGAATATTCAGTAGGCATCAACAGATACCAACACAGGCAAAACCCCTCTATGGTTCCTCTGCTTCATAACCATTAGTGATGCACCTCTCGCGGAACGCACAAGCGACATCAACATCAGTGCCATTGGATTCATGCTCGACAAGATGGAGATGATCATGCACTCAACGCGACAACTAGCGGACTACACCGATAAAGGGTTCGACGACGTCAACAGCACCACCCGGATTTCAGCGTGAGGACGCGCTGATCGGAGAAGGAGAGAGTTCTGTCACACATCCAATAAAGACGGTGAAAAATTATGGAGTTGTTAGACCAAAAGAGGGCCCTAAAGAGGATCCAGCCGAGCTTAGAGGGCTCCATGGCCCGCCCTAGGAGGAGGGCGGCGTGGGACACCAGGGGAGGCGGTGGCTATCCTAGCCGCCGCAGCCGCCTGAGTGTGCGGGCGAGAGGCCATGGGCCCCACCGCGCCCCCCCGCCCCGCCACCGCTATCTTCGTTGTAAGTTATCTTATTATTATTATTATTATTATTATTATTATTATTATTATTATTATTATTATTATTATTATTATTATTATTATTATTATTATTATTAAAAAAAAGTCTAAAAAAACCCCTAACTATTAACGTTGGTGCACTTTATATCCTGAACTATAAAACCAGGTATTGTACACCCTGAACTTTAGAAACCGGTGTAAATAACACCCTAGGGCTGTTTTGGACCGTGGTTTTGCTACAGTAATGTGGTTTTGTCTTTTTCTTTTTTATTTATTTGGCTAAATCTTTGAAAAATTCTAGTAAATCATCAAAAAATCATAAAATAGAAAATCTAATTTTATTGGACTCCACATCAGTAGATCTACACAGTGAACATATAATATAATATATTTTAGTATAAAGTTTTTTTTGTAATTTTAGACCTATATTTTTTGTAATTAAATGGAATAATTTATAACCATAATTTCTATAGTCAAATTATGGTGAAATTTTTATGGTGAGCTTATTATGATATGCTTAAACTGTAGTAAAAATTTTATAATTATTGGATCATATATAACTTATTTATAGATTTATTTAAGTTTATACTTAGGTTTATGCTTGTTAAATATAAATAAATCTATAAATAATCTAATAATTATAAAATTTTTACTACAATTCAAGCATATCATAACAAGCTCACCATAAAAAATTTCACCATAATTCGACTATAGAAATTATGGTTACGAATTATTCTATTTATTTATAAAAAATATAGGTCTAAAATTATAGCAAAAACTTTGTACTAAAATATACTATATTATATGTTCACTATGTAGATCTACTGATGTGAAGTCCAACAAAATTAGATTTTCTATTTTATGATTTTTCTATGATTTACTATGATTTTTCAAAGATTCAGCCGAAATAAATAAAAAGAAAAAGATAAAACCATGTTACTGTAGCAAAACCACCCTCTAAAACCGCCTAGGGTGTTATTTGCACCGGTTTCAAAAGTTTAGGGTGTACAATACCCGGTTTTATAGTTCAGGGTATAAAGTGCACCAGTGTTAATAGTTGGGGGGTTTTTTTAGACTTTTTCCTTATTATTATTATTGTTATTATTATTATTTAGGCAATCAAGATTAGGAAACTAGAAAGTCCGTGTGCGATAAAAACTTTCCAGTTAGAGTCCACTTGGTACTATAAATACTAGAGGATTGTAATCAGATCAATTAAGAAGTAATTGGGCGAAAGTCCTTTATTCCAATCTCTCCCACGCTCGCGCTCTCCCTCCCCTCCTGCCCTAGCCGTGCCGCCCCCAGCAGCTGTCGCCCTGCCTGCCGCCGTCGCCCCCCCTCCCTCCTCTCCTCCCAATCCGGTGGCCCACCAATCCACTCTACCCGCCGCGTGTGTTACAGAACCAATGATCTATACCGGTGTCTCATACATACTCCCTCCGTATAACAAAAAACGACGTCCTGGCTCTGCACTCAAGATCGTAAAGAATGATGTTTTGGCCTCTTGAGCACTAATCTGGATGCTAATACCCTTGCCCCTTCGTGCATGCACTGGGCGTTGATTGCATCCTTGCATGCAGCCATGCACCGCGCAGCCTTCGATTCCCATCCGCGCCGTGGCCGTTCGCCTATCTCCCTTGCCGCTATTAATCACTTGTTATTAAGCCATCATCGCAGGTCGCAGCTCGCCTCGCTCACTGGCCATGGATCCAGCGCGCCGCCGTTCGCGCTCACCGCTTGCCGCACGCCTCGCCATGGATCCAGCGCTGGTGGATTCGACGTTGGAGGAGTTGGCACCGGACTCCATAGAGATGGTGAAGGAAGTCGTCGTCAAGGAGGAGTCTAGCGCCATGGAGAGGACTCTGGAGTCCTTCGTGCCGAACTGAAATCTCCTCCTGGCTCCTAGCCAAAAAAAATGGCCGCGATGCAACCTCCTCACTCCCAGCCGAAAATATCTCCAAGGCAAAAAACAGCGCCATGTAAAAATAACCAGTCGCCATGCAAAATAAAGCGTTTAGCAAAATTATGGATGTCATGAGTCGAACTTGGCTCGCCAGCCTCACACCTCAATTTGCCAACCAGTTGATCTAGGAAACTTTCTTGTATAGGGTGCACGCGAAGCTATATTTAATAGGGGCAAATAGGGAAAACTCTACTCTAATTAATCACTCCTTGGTACGCTAAATGCTATCCTAAACGTCATTTTTTTCCTATATGGAGGGAGTATCATTGCCACCGTGGAAGGGGCACGTGGTCAAAGGTTTATCTAGGGAAACAAGTTGTGGAAAGGTCCTTGTACCCTAGCGTCCACTCACACAACCATTCCCATGCATATCCCCTTGATGAGTGTGTCTCCTGCGGGAAAGAAGAGGGGTCGGTAGCAATTGTCGGTTGTCAGATGCGATAAAGCGACATCCAATGTGTGAAGCAGTGAGCATGCTTGGCCGATTCATTAAGCCAGAATACCACAAACTGCAGTCACATCCTTCTAACTGAATCACCAAATGTACCAACTTTACACTAGCCACATTTGGTACTTGCATTGTCAGCAAACAAGTGGAAAGGGCAAGTTCGTTGCACCTAAAATGAAGTAATCATCAAAATTAATCATTTTTAGATGCCATCAAAGACCAAATGTGACATTAATTGAAGAAGACACCTGAAGAAAATATATCCTTGAACTTGAGAGGAACTACAACATGTGAGCTCGATGGCCTCATTGCCACATTACGGACAAGAGCAAGGGGGTATCCTAGTTTGCATCACATACTTGAGGACCTCATTGGATCCAAAATGGAGGTGGCGCAAGCGGGCACACGAAGGATGACCGATAGTGAAGAAGCACTTTGGCTAACATCAGAGTAGGTACTTGGGGCACATGGGCTCTATAAGCTGGAGCCAAGGGTTCTACGTACTATAGAGCATGCATTGATGCCGCCTGCAAAGAATACGGTGGCGGTGCTCGATTTTGAGACATTGGGTAGGGATAGAGGAGAGGTAGATGGCCAGGGTACAAGTGAAGGGATATATAATTTACTGGATTTGTTTCTAAATAGATATGCTACATATAGGGGCTACACTGCAAAAAAAAGTCTATGCCTAATACCTTCACCACATGCCCCTAGTGCACATGTTCCACTGCAACAAAGGACTTGAGCTCAGTGGACATATTCCACCACAACAAAGCCAATCACCTAATTAAGCTACGCTCGGTTCACAATATAGAGGTTTGAGAGAATGTACTCTTGGTTTTCTATCTTTCTCTTTGTTGAAAAAAAGATTTTAAGGTCGGAAGCACTACGCGATTCCTTCTTGTTGTTCTAGGTTTCAACATCTGGAGCATGATTGCCGTGTAATGGTATGCATCATCAATCAAACTAGAAATGCACGCGGTGTTGCCGCTTAGGGCCTGTATTTCATTGTCATAGTTGGAAATTATCATTTGTGGATGATTGTATATGTTAAGCATGATTTTTCATTTTGTTGTTTATATTTTTTGAGTCCTATAAAGATTGATCGAAACTCTCTTTTTTAATTAATTTATTGTTTGAGCATGGAATAATATTTTTTTGGAACATTTGAAATTTATATAAACTTTTTTCAGAGGTTGTGAATATCACATAGGATCCACAAACCAAATTTTACAATTTTAAGATTAATATTTTAATGTGTAGAAACCATGGAAGTTTTATTTATTAATTAAAAGAGGTTATTCTAAATCAATCCAAATTTCTTTATTTTACAAGTTTCATATTTTTTCTATATAGAGTATATCATGGAGAGGCTACGTAAAAAAATTTATGATTTTAGGAGTTGTACTTATTTTTGTATGAAATAAACAAAATCAGCATATCATAGGAAATAATAAAAGACACAAAATGGAGAAGACTATTTGGGCCAAATCTGGCCCATTTCAGCCAAATGTCTGAGGGCAAATCGGTTGCGAGCCAGCCCATACAATGGCCTGGACGGCGGGTTATATTTGTGCAAAGATCAAGGGCTGTTTTGCAAGATTTTCTGAGAGAGGAGGATGGACTGCGGGTTATATTTTGCTAGAGTTCAAGGTTTTTTACAAAATGACCGATTTTCGCCCGATCTGGGCCGTCCGGCCGCCCGATCGGACGGCCGAGAAAAACTGGCGACGTGGCCACTCTCTCCTGCCTTCTTTTATTGTAGCTTTAGTATATAGAGATTGCCCAACGCAGGCACCATTTTTGGTGGACAAGAAAGATGAAAATGGGCCTTATTTTATTTAGCCAATATCCGGCCCATTTTGTGACTGGGCCTTCAGCAAGATCATCATTTAGCGTCCTGGGCTTGATATCTCTAGAAGGAAAAAGTCTATATTTCGTCCCTCAATTATTGCAAAAGTTTGCATGTCATCCTTGAAGTGTAAAACCAGATATCCAGCATCCTTCCACTATGCAAACCGTTTAGTTTACCTCCCTCGGCTGTTTTGCGAGTGGTTTGAGTGACGTGGCAACATGGGCCCCATAGAGGAGCAGAGAAAGAGAGACACACAGAGCACCGGTGGGTGTAGGGGCTCACTGCTGCTGCCATTGCCGTTGCAAGCTGGGCTGTGGACACGGCCGGGTCGTCACTCACGAGTTGAAATGTCTTTGCCGCGAGTTAGGCGCGGGGAGCTTCGCCCGCCGCCGCGCGCAGCCCATGGCGGCGCGGAGGCCCTGCGCCAAAGTCACCATGGCTGGCCACGCGAAGAGCAGTAGCATGTTGTGCAGGGACTCCACGAGCCGCCGCCCGGCCATGTACGAGCTCTGCGCCGGCCATGGGCTGTTCTTCTTTGCTCGGCCACGAGCTCCGCGTGCCACGGGGATATGAGCTCCGCGCTGGCCGCTCGACCGCATGCTTCTTTGCTTTGCTCGAGCTTAGTGCTCCACTGCGCTCGCCGACGCGTCTTTGCTTGTACTTGCTCGGCCAAGAGCTCCGTCGTGTTGTCTCCTACTCGCCGGCGTTGATGGCCGGAGATGAAGAAGACACCCTAGATCGATACATAGACACACACTAACGCAACGTGAACGCAGACCCGAGCTGGCTTATCCAACATGCCGGGACGCCGCCCGCGTACTACTTCTGCTTGGAAACGTCTTCTTCTTCTTCTGCTCGCCATGGATGGTGCTCGACAAAGAGACTATGAGAAGAGGAGGAAGAAGTAGGCAGCGCCGGGTCACCATCGCTAACCGCACCGCGCCATCGTGGGCGTGCCTAGGCTGCCCAGCAGTCGCGTCGCCGCAAGCTAGGCGCGGGAGCTCGCCCCACCACCACCGCCGCGAGCTAGGCGCGGACGCTTCGCCTCACCGCCATGGCCGCGAAGTTGGGTTGTGCCGCCACCGTGAGCTAGTTGTGTCGCCGCAGGTAGGGCCGGACCACCACCCACGCCACGAGGAAGCGGAGCCTCGAGGCGGGGGAGCTGCTCCTGCCGCATGAGGGAGATGGAGGACGCGCTGTGTCCATGCGCGAGGCGTCCGCCGAGAGGGCAAGGCCAATGACGGCGGGAGGCGCGACTTCTTCGAGATGTTCGACAGCCAGGCTGCTCGCACGTGGCCGAGGTATGCCGGGTCCGGATGCACGAGCTGCTCGCCGCCGCTGTCAACACATCCGGCTCCGCCTCCATGGCGGCCTGGACCGCAGCGATGGAGCGCAGCCTCGAACGGATGGAGCCAAGGTGATGTTGGTCGACGAGCGTGCCATTGCCGACACCAACGACACTTGCTGCTGTGACGCGCACAAGTGCGACCACGTGGGCTCCACCGCCGTGGTGCCCTTCGTGGAGGAGCGTCGCGTGGTGGTGGCCAACTGCGACGACAGCCACACCTGGCTCAGCTGCTTGCAGCGATGACCCGGCGCCGCCGTGCCCAGCCAGCAACAAAGAATGCAATGGCAACGACAACGGCAGGGAGCCTCCACGCCCACCGGTGCTCTCTATGTCTCTCTTTCTCTGCTTTTCTATGGGACCCATGATGCCACGTCACTCAAACCACTCACAAAACAGCCGAGGGAGATAAACCAAATGGTTTGCATAGTTGGAGGATGCTGGATATCTGGTTTTGCAGTTCGGGGATGACATGCAGACTTCTGCAATAGTTGAGGGATGAAATATAGACTTTTTCCTCTCCAGAACGTGCCCACAAGCACTGACAAAAGCCATGTGGGCCCATTTTCCCCATCTGATTTTTTCTTTCCTTCTTTTTATTTTCTCTTTTTACGAATTTTACTCTTCCCTGTTGCTTTGAACACATGTTCTGTTTCAAAAAAAAAAAGAAGAAGTTTGAATTGGTTCCCATTTCACATGGTCTGTAGCAAGATGAAGACCACAGAGAGATTGGCTGGATAATAAGGCCAGCATGGGCAGAAGTCTTCTTTTTTCTCCTGCGTGACTCCCGCCGCCGCCGCCGCCGCCGTTCGGTGTCTCCACCGCTGGTCCCCCTCCCTCCTTCTCCGGTATATCGCCGGAGGCCGGAGGGAGTGGGGATCCATTGTTTTCTAGTAAGTTTTTCTATTAGATTGAGTCTTTAGGTTAGGGTTTCTTCATGCCAAGTTTCTTGGTATTGAAGATTTATCTCTTCCTCCTGCTCTTCTCCGGCAATGGCGAGGATATGGGGTGAAATCGTTTTCTCTATGGAGGATATGTTGAAGATGAAGGCGGCATCTATGGCGTCAGCATCTTTATCGACATGACGACATGGAGACTTATGTTTCTGAACGGCGGCATCAAGGCGGAGATGATGCCGCCGCCATGGAATAATTTTCTCCGGTCCCTTCTTCGTTTCGTTGTGGTTGGATCTGGCCACGATGAAGAACTAGGGAGAATAATTTTTAGATCAGTCTTCCTCGTTCTTCGGTGGCAGAAAGAAGACAAAGGAAGACACAAGGAAGAAGAAGTTTCTCAACTCCGCCTGCAGGAATGTTGGCCGTCTGTTGGGCATCTACTGTCTGGTCGAAAACAATTGTTGCCGAGTATTTGCCTGTGCGGTCATCCATACAAAGCGTCAAACAGGTTTGGTTTTGAGATCTAGAGCTATTCACAGCGTGGGTACAATTTAGATGAATTTCTGGATATTTGTGTAATCCAGAGGAATTGTAATGTGTTGATGTACCCAGCTATTATCTAATATAATTCTTCTTTCGTCGTAAAAAAAAAAAAAGATTGGCTGGATCAGACAACCACTACCATGTGTGATATTTTACCAGTCTAGGGTGGAGATGCCTGGCTTGCTATTTCTCTGTTTTGAAGGCAGCAACCAAACCCCCCAGATTTGTGTTGGATTTTTATGCGAATAACTTTGTACTATTTGCCTTTTGTTGCTAGCTAATGAACAGCAGATATCTTTCGAAAAAGAGAAGGTTGTTTTCAGGACAGGCAATATATTAATACTCATATATTGCTTTTTCGGCTGTTTTTTACTGAAAGCAAGAATGTTGACTTGTTTCTGAAGCAATCGAGGAGCTGCAGGTTATTTTAATTTTATTTGCACTGTGTTTATGTACGTTTTAATTTGAAAAGGAATAATTGATAATTCCCTTTGGAAAATCACTGGCCAGGTTAAGCGTAATTAGTTTTATTTGCAACCCCTGTCTGCTAGCCATGGCATTATTTTGCATTGGCATGAATATATACAGCAGGGAGGAACTGAGGAAGCATATTTCGAGGACATGACACACGATGGCAAGGTGGAATTGAAGAGCAATGCGTATATATGTGACAGACGACGGCGGCGATCAAGGTGGATGGATGATTTATTTGGCAGCAGCGACGGCGACGGCGACGGTGGCGGCGTCGTCGGCGAGGAATGGGTAGTCGGTGTAGCCGACGACAGGGTCGGAGGTGTAGAAGGTGGTGCGGTCGTACTTGTTGAGCGGCGCGTCGGGGAGGCGGAACCTCCGCGGCAGGTCCGGGTTGGCGAGGAACAGCCTGCCGTAGGAGACGAGGTCCGTGTACCCTTCCTCCACCACCTTGTTCCCCTCCGCCCTGTCGTACCCGCCGGCGGCGATGAAGGTGCCCCTGAACGCGTCCCTGAACGGCTTCAGGCGGTGCGGGATCTGCCGGCGGCCGTCGACGATGGCCATCCTCGGCTCGATCATGTGGCAGTAGAGCACGCCGACGTCGCTGAGCTTGTCCACCATGTACGCCGCCAGCGCCTCCGGGTCGGAGTCGTGGCAGTCCATGAAGTCGGCGAACGGAGACAGGCGGACGCCGACGCGGCCGGCGCCGACCTCGGCGGCCACGGCGCGGACCACCTCGAGCGCGAAGCGGCAGCGGTTCTCCAGCGACCCGCCGTACTCGTCGTCGCGGTCGTTGGCGCTGTCCTTGAGGAACTGCTCGATGAGGTAGCCGTTGGCGCCGTGGACCTCGACGCCGTCGAAGCCGGCGTCGAGCGCGTTGCGCGCGGCCCTGCGGAAGTCGTCGACGATCCCCTGGATCTCGTGGGTCTCCAGCCGCCGCGGCGGGGAGAACTCCTCGACGTGGCCGTCGTTGCTGACCTGCGGGGACACGCCGCGGTCGGTGCTGGAGATCGGCGCCGCGCCGCCGGGCTGGAACGCGGTGGTGGAGACGCGGCCGACGTGCCAGAGCTGGCAGAAGAAGACGGCGCCCTTGGCGTGGACGGCGTCGACGATGGGCCGCCACGCGCGGACCTGCTCGGGCGTCCACACCCCGGGCGTGTCCGTGTAGCCCTGCGCCGTGTCGGAGACGCCCGTGGCCTCCGTGATGAGGAGGCCGCCGCGGGTGGCGCGCTGGGAGTAGTAGACGGCGGCGTGCGGCTGCGGGACGTTGCCGTAGGAGCGCTGACGAGTCATCGGCGCCAGCACCACCCGGTGGGACAGCTGGAACTCGCCCATCTTGTACGGGCTCAGCAGAGGAATAATGGCGGCGTTGTTGGTGGTGGTGGCGTGCTGATCCGTCGTCGTCGGCCATTCTGATGGGTAGGTGGTGTTGTCTGATGTGCTGTCTTTCTTTCTTTCTCTCTAGCAGCTGACAACAATGGAGGAAAGGAGAGGAAGGATGATGAGTGAGGAGAAATGGAGTGTAGGCCCTTTTTAGTTGAGTGCAGTGATTACCGACCACATTCTACTCTACTCTGCTCTGCTGTGCTGGGGTACTAGTGTATTTTAGTTACTGTGATCCGGATGACACTGCAAATGAAAACAGGAAAGGAAAGGGAAACAAGTGAGGAAGTAGGCAGGCAGCTGCAGCTCCCAATTCCCAAGTCAAGGTCACACAAGACCACCATAGCATACAGCATACATGCCGACAGACAGCCGGCGGCTATTTTTTTTAATTTTTTTTGCCAAGTCAATGTCACACAAGACCACCATAGCATACAGCATACATGCCGACAGACAGCCGTTGTTTTTTTTTTTCGAATTACAAAGCAAAGCAAACATAGAGACGCTCACAACGTACGCACTCACCCCTATGAACATCTCCGTAAGACTACGCCGACAGATTTTAAGATTGACAAAGTCACCATAGATGTTTTGCTGTCGACGGGAACATCGCCTACCATTGAAAGCAAAACGTTTTTAATTCCTTGTATAAATTCAGAAATATATAAATATGCGTACCAAGTCAAAGATTTAAATTCAGGTAAATAAGTTCCACAAGCTAACCAGTTGGGCTAGGCTTAGTTTGCCGCCGGCGGCTATTGGCATGCACGCAGTCAACAGATGAACATGATAAAAGTGCCAAGAACCAACTAACACCTGCGTCATATCAGTCACGCCCAAGATCATATACTTCCGGAACACTACTATAATAAATATATATTTCGTCAACTGCTGCTGCTGAAGAACATGAGCTGCAATTATTATATAGTAATTAGTAATGTCCACGGTGACGCCACCCCTGACGACGCCACCACGAAGAAATTAAAGGTTCCTTCCTTCAGTTCGCGGCATATGATAGCGAGAAAGCGCTTCTCCTATATATTTCAAGTACCTGAATTAAGATGATTTGAGGAAGAGTAAATTGCACTCACTATACAATAAGAAATCACTCCCTCAACTATAGAGAATGGATTACTTAACCCTCCCAACTATAAAATTATCTATTTTATCCTCTGAATTTTCTAAAACCGGTCAAATTACCCCCACGAAGTGGTTTTCAACGGTGATTTGCTCCAAGAACATGGTTTTGCCTTTTTTTTTTTTATTTGTTTGTTCGGCTAAATCTTTAAAAAATTATAGTAAATTATAAAAAATTATAAAATAGAAAATCTAATTTTGTTGGACTCCACATAAGTAGATCTACACGTGAACATATAATATGGTATATTTCACTACAAATTTTTATCGTAACTTTAGATCTATATTTTTCTATAATTAATTGGAATAATTCATAGTCATAGTTTCTATGGTCGAATTGTGGTAAAATTTTTATGATGGGCTTATTATTATATGCTTGGACTGTAGTAAAAATTTCATACTCATTGGATTATATTTATATTTAACAAGCATAAACCTAAGCGCAAACATAAATAAATCTATAACTAAGTTACACATAATTCAATGAGTATGTAATTTTTACTATGTAATTTTTACTATAGTTCAAGCATACAATAATTAGCTCATCATAAAAATTTCACCATAATTGGACCATAGAAACTTGCGGCTATAAATTATTCTAATTAATTACGAAAAAGTATAGATCTAAATTTATAGCTAAAAAAAAATTTATACTAAAGCATACCATATTATATGTTCATTTGTAGATCTATTCATGTGAAGTCCAACAAAATTAGATTTTCTATTTTATGATTTTTTATAATTTACTATGATTTTTTAAAAATTTAGCCTAAATAAATAAAAAAACCAAAACCATGTTATCAGGTAAAACCAACGTTCAAAACCGCTTCAGGGGTAATTTGACCGGTTTTAAAAGTTCAAGGGGTAGAATAAACGATTTCGTAGTTGAGGAGGGGGTTAAGTAGTCTAGCCCCTCTATAGTTAAGGTGGTGATGTAGACTTTTCCTATACAACAACTATCCAGGTTAGGTGAATGTTAGTTCAACATCTTGTGATTTGTCCAATTTAAAATGGCAATTATCTAGATGGGTGTATCTTGATCCAATATCTTGTATTCTGTCTAATTTAATAGAAGAACTTGGCTTATTGATGTATATACGGTCCAAGCACATATCGATGTCATCG